>LOJH01050685.1:2569-12636 GCA_001685095.1 Ellobius talpinus
TGTGTGTGTGTGTGTGTGTGTGTGTGTGTGTGTGTGTGTGTGTGTGTGATACGGATAATTCTTGGAAGCATCACGCTAAACATTATATGTCAACACATGAATTTCATCATGAAAGAGACTTATCAAGGGACTCGTTGGTAAGGTTGCATCTATATTTAAAGGCATGGCCTTTACAATGGTAAGACTATATGGTCTTCAAAATTCAGACATAACCAGGTAGGGCAGTACACACCTGTAATCCCAGCATTCAGAAGACTGATACAGGAGCACTGCAAATTTGAAGCCAACCTGAGCTACTTTGTCTTAAATAAATGAATAAATAAATATATAATTATTTTAAGTTCTACTATGTTTTCTAGTGTTTTGACTTTCGGTGTCAATCAATTTATTGTCTTTTTTTAAAAAAAAGGCAGAGTTTGCTAGGTGGTGGTGGCACACACCTTTAATCCCAGCATTCAGGAGGCAGAGAAAGGCGAATCTCTGTGAGTCCAAAGCCAACCTGATCAACAGAGCGAGTCCCAGGACAGTTAGGGCTGTAACACAGAGAAACCCTGTCTCAAAAAATCAGAAACAAACAAACAAACAAAATTGGAGTTCTCTGAAGCATGGTTAATAAAACTCAGGGACAGATATTGGGGTTCAACCTTGTACATGGCTCTCAGAGGCAGCCAACATGTCTCCACTATGTTGAACTGAGCTGAGCAAGCAGGCAAAGCCGTATTGGCCCTAGCCATGCCCACTTAGCATTTTAAGAAGTAGTCCTGGTCAGAAAATAATTACAGATATACAATAAGGACAGATTCAGACATAAAAGACCTGTAAATGAGACACAGTGTGTTTTAAAAATGTACACAGGCCTGGGAGAAAGAAAGCAGAGTTTGGAGACACTATGGAGCCGCCAGAGGAGAAAGAAGCAAGCTGCTAGCTAGAAACTTGCCAGTAGGCCACGAGCCTGGTGGTAATATATAAAATAATAGAAATGGGTTAATTTAATATGTAAGAGCTTGCTAGGAATATGCTAGAGTCACTTGCCAAGCAGTGTTTATTTCAGGAGTCTGGGCAGCAGGGAAACGGAACAAGCCGGAACAAGCCGGCTCCTACAACACCACTCCGTTACATTAAGCCTCACTTCTCTGGCTCGCAAGAGGGTGAGTCAAACCTTTGGTCTTTGTTGTTTGTTTCAGTTTTTCAAGGCAGGCTTTCTCTGTGTAGCCCTGGCCGCCCACCTTTATTGGTAGTAAATGCTTTCCAAGTGTATTCCTACAGACCACAAGTTACAATCTTCTTTTCCCTAGTCTTATCGATACTCTGGAAAACAATCATTGTTCATTCACACATTCATTCAAGAAGCAGAGAGCAGCCTAGGTTTTTGCGCCTGGCCGGGTGGAGCTCCAATAGAAGACGGACACGGTAGGAGGAACACAGAAAACAAAGCAATTATAGGACAATTTGCATGTTACAAAGGGTGACAGAGGCTTCTTTTAAGGGTTCTCCAGAGGATTAGACATTGCCATATTGTTTTACAGACCACCAACTCTCACAGCTGGGGGAGAAGAGGGTTCATTCAGACTTGGTGGGGTAGGAGGAAGTGGAAGTTTAAACTTGAGGCTTAGTAACTAACTCACTAAGCTAAGAAAGGCCTCAGGACTCACCAGCCTGTTCCAGTTTGGTCTTCTACCATTTAGGCATGCGAGACTCAAACTGGAGTGTTGGGCTAGGCACGCAGCTCAGAAGAACAGCAATTGCCTAGCAAGTGTGAGACCTGGCGTTTCATTGTAAAGAAAGCAAGAAATATAAAAAAATAAGATCAAGAGTGGTGGCTCAGGGGTTAAGAGCCCTGAATGGCTGCTCTTCCTGAGGTTCTCAGTTCAGTTCCCAGCAACCACACTATGGCTCACAACCACCTAGAATGAGATCTGGCACCCTCTTCTGGTGTGCAGGCATATATGCAGGCAGAACATTGTATACATAATAAATAAATCTTCAAAAGAAAGAAAGAAGATCAGTAGTCTAAAAATGAGATGAGAAACAGCATATTCAGAAGACTGGATTTCTAGGCAGCTGAGAAGGCTTAGCTTGTAAAGGGGCTAGCCATCAAGTGTAAAGCCCTGAGTTGAATCCCGGAACCCACTTGGAGGAAGACAAGAAGTGACTCCCACAAGTTAATTGTCCTCTTACCACCACTCTCACACTGTGGTATGAGCGTGCCTCCCCCACCCCACTGCGAATGCATAAATGTAATAAAATGAAAGCTTCGTTTCTAACAAATGTTTGCAGTTTGTATCAGAAGGTTGATGAAAAGGGGTTATAATAAATTTCAAATATAACCTCCATTCCCCCCTCTTCACTTCCCCCAATTCAACGAGAAAGAGCAGCCAGGAAGTGTTTCTTAAACACTGCAACTCATTGTAGACGGAAGATGTGCCCTTACAGGACATCTAAAGAGACATGAATGTCATAAATTCACATACATTCTGCTTAGGTTCAGCATTTGGGTGGACAAAGCAAGATAGTGCAGGGGCAGCTGGGGTAGCCAGGACAGCGAGAAGTTTTCACGCATTTAGTGTGTCTTTTTCGGGACAGACCACCTACCATGTATCACCACCCCCTTCGCTTTTCTAGTCTAGTCCTGTTCTAAGAAATCGGGACTGCTGTATGATTGAGGGCAGGGTGGAACAAAGGTTAAAAAAAAATCCTAAGTGGGATAGGAGGCATTTCTTTCTTTCCAGTTGTTGATGCTGGGGATTGAACAGGTACCCCCACTCCCACCCAGCCCTCAGCCTCCCCCAGACTAAGCACACTCCCAGCCCTGGGACTGAGGGAATGCTAACCAGAGGTTTAGTAAATCCAGGGACCACCTGGGAAGTTCCCCCCAAGGCTTTGCTGGGCTGCTTGGCTCAGACTGCCATACCCAGAGGTGGGGTCTCCGGGCAGTGGAGAGCCCCTCCCGCTGAGCTCGCTTCTGCCCTGGCCGCCCCGGGGCAGGGGGGCTTGGCACGGCTGTCTCCGATGGCCCCAGTGGGAGGGTCACCGCTAAGACACCCGGCCCATCTCATTGTTTCAGGCCCGGTTTCCTCTTCTGGCAGAGGCCAGCGGCGCGCTGAGCGGGAAGGGGCCGGGACAGGGCTGGAGCCCTCGGGATGTCTACCTCTGCTGCTCCTTCCCCTCTCCAGGAGCTCGCGTTTCCCGGGGTGTGTGAGCATTCTCAATAAAAAGGGAAAAGCACCATCCAAGTGAATTTTCCAGCGCTGAGAGGAAATGCTGTTTCCTGCATCGTACAAAACTGGTGCCAATAAGACTGACACAGGAGCCCATTGTCCGGCTAACAATGTGTGATGGGGAAGGGCGCCTGAGAAAATAGACCTGGGGCCACCGTGAGCGTTTGATCCTTCCCTGCAGTGCTAGTGTGTGTGTGTGTGTGTGTGTGTGTATGTATGTGTGTGTGTCTTGCGTGTTTGGAGTACAAAATGATATGCATCTGTGCAGGAGTGTGTGCATAAGCCTGTGCATGGGAATGTGTATGATGTGTATGTAAGAGAGCGTGCACGAGTCTGTGTGTGATCTCTTTATAGGCGTGTGTGTGTGCGCACGCGCGTTATGATCCTGCGTGTAGTATCTTTATAGGTGTGTGTGCGTGCATACAAACATGTGTGCATGTGTATATCTACGTGTACATGTATGCGAATTGTGTGTGTGCAAGGGTTCTCAGGCTGGTCAAGGCACAATGCTTCCTTTTCTGCAGGCTTGTGCTACTTTGGAGCTCAAAGGTGGGAACAGACTGAAAAACGAGCAAAGAAAAACATAGAAATGGAAAGAAGAAAAAAGGAAAGAAAGGAAAAAAGAAAGAAGCAAAAATAAACAGTCTCCAGGTCACTGAACTACATGTAGAGCCAATTAGCAAGTCAACCTGGCAGTCAACACAGGTCCCGCACCCAGCCCAGACACAGGTGATTGAGTGCCATGCGTTCCCGGCGGCGGGTATACCAGGCGCCGGCGGCCTCGGGAGGTGAGGGAGCTCGGAGGCGACCGGATGAACGCACACCGGCATCGGCCCACCTGGGCGCACGAGGTCAGGGCTTCGGCCAGAGTGTCACCTCCCTGCCCTCGGCGCTCACGTAGTCGCCGCGTTCTGGACGTGAAGTGCCGACCCAGAGGCTGCTCCGGCCAGGGCATGGGCTGGGCGATAAACAATCACACAGGATACACAACACCCTGGACTGTCACAAGTCCCTCGCAGGAAAAGATAAATAACATCTGAGGAGCCGCGGGCGCAGCTTCCCCCAGCAGAACAAAAAACTTTGGCGAAGTAAACAACAGGGCCGGGAAGAGTTCACACACTAGCCCTGGCGGCTGAGAGAGTCCACGCCACCTCTTCCACGGGGCCCACTCACTAAGGGGCTCCTTCCAGCGCAAATGGCACGTGTGCACACGCACAAAGGCACGCATACGCATGCATGGTTCATTATTTTTACATTAGTGGCAAAGCAGGTCATAATGGCACAAACCTGTACTGCACTTCCAAAGCAGGAAGTTTCAGGCCAGCCTGGGCTACATACCCGAGCTTCATACTGAATCCCATACCAATAAACAAGAGATTGGCAGTTGTCACTCTGGATAGGAACCTTGTTTTCTGAGCTCTGCAAGAGTTGACTGTGCAACAGGCAAGGAGGGGAGGTGTGTTTTTCTGGACTGGAAGACTGAGGATTTCCTGAAAACACAAACGTTTTCCTTAAGGTTTGCTCTTGGAGTCATAGCCAGCCACATGAAACCCACACTGATCTGTTAAGGAAACCACAGCTATTCAAACCTGAGAAGCACAAATGCACCACGAATACAGCAAAATGTTCAAGATACGCACTCAAGGAGTTCACTGGGTGACTTTGTTTGGCTCACCTGGAGTGTGATTCCCAAAGCAGCCCTTACCGTCTGTGAACCAGCCAGACCTTTACACTTCCCTAACCACTGTACACACTTAGATCCCTGTAACCCCGGCACCTGCCATCCCTCTCTATCTTTCCTTTCAGTCATGTTTGTCTCCTGGCAAATAAGCCACTCTTGAAAAGTTCAAATGCTTGGACTCCGGTGGTTGGTGGGTCTGGGTGGGAAGAATTAGGGAGGCGTGGCCTGGTTGGAGGAGGAGTGGCCTGGTTGGAGGAGGAGTAGCCTGGTTGGAGGAGGTGTGTCACTGGGGGGTGGGCTTTGAGGTTTCCAAAGCTCCTGGCTATTTCCCTAAGTTAGCTCTCCCATCTTGCACTTGTGGATCAGGAAATGAGCTCTCAGCTCTCACTTGAGCGAGGGCCATTCCTGCCTGTCTGCTACCTTGTTCCCCACCATGACGGTCATGGACTCTAACCCTCTGAAACTATAAACCCCAACAAATTCTTTCTCCTCAAAGTTGCTTGGATCATGGTGTCTTAGCACAGCAATAGAAAAGTAACTAAGACATTCATGTAATGTTTTGGGGGTACAAAAAGGAGGCTAAAGACGGGGGTGTGGGAGGTGTATGAGACAGCCACATTCTAAATATAATTCATGTCAGCCTAATATCTGTGTACCATTTGGATCTCAGACCCTGCATTCAGAGTGACCTGCAGGCATAGTATATCTCCTTTCCTGGATTCTTTCTCATGCCTCTCGTGTGTATCACATGGATACATCTGGGTTGGATGTGGGCACACATTAGTGGGTTAGTGATTGGTTGGACGACAGGATTATGTGTGATGGAATCCTATAGGACATTTCAGTGTGTGGCACTGCCCTTCCCACCCTCTGGACTGGTGATGCATGCTCTCCTAGGCAAGTGGGTCCCATGTGGCTCATCTTTGGCCAAATACATAACATACTTCGAACATAGTAGGCTCTCAATGTACACTTATGCACTGTGGAGCAGAGATGCTGTGAACCCACTGATCTGATTGGAGACGACACAATTAGGATTGTACATGTAACTCATAATGGTACTACATATGTCGCTGGAAGACCAGGTCCGAGCACCGGATGAATCTATAATGAGGACATTTTTGCCACTTTGCTTCTTCCAGGGTTGGTTATGCAAGGACAGGGTGGGAAAGAATGAAGCTGCCAGACATACAGATTACACCTTGCAGGGAATTTAGTCAAGGCACCTGAGATATTGTCAAGAAGTGAATTTGGCCACAGCCTGTGTTAAAAGTGAAGGCTCTCATTCAGGGTCCACTCTGTGTTGTCTAGACCAGCTGTGTGTTTCAGTCCAGAGTCCTCAGATCGGGAATTAAGAGAGAACACTTTTGGGCCTGTGCATAAAGACACTTGTTTTAAAAGCCCAGAAAGATGAATCCTTCTGGTGGAAGGGGAGAATTGACTCCTGCTAGTTGCGCGCACGTGCACGCGCACGCGCACACGTGCACACACACACACATACAGACACACACTGTGATGTGCGTGTTCCTTCCCCAATAAATAACAAATGTCAAAAATGACATATCCAGCTGGGTGCAATGGCACACGCCTTTAATCCTATCATTCGGGAGGCAGAGGCAGGTGGATCTCTGTGAGTTCAAGGCCAGCCTGGTCTACAGAGAGAGTCCCAAGACAGTCAAGGCTACACAAAGAAACCCTATCTCGAAAAACAAAAACAAAACCACAAAAATGACACGTCCACTGAGAGGAGATGGACCAGAGGAAAGAGAAACTTAGTGTCACACTGTATGAGTGGGCTTTCAACGTTTGAACCTCTTAGATGAAAATAGGCATTGACACTGTGTAGATCTCCCGGGACCAGGACGGATAGCCCTGTCAGTGGTGGAGTGATTGACTAGCACACAATGGTCCAGTATGGATCAGGGAGGTCTGTAGGCTTGCACATCCCCAAACCAAGTGAACTGAGACCTTAGCAACGCTAACTGGCTCAGACTCAGCAGTGCCAATGAATGGTGCCTAGCATAAGTGATCCCATGATGGACCCACCAGAGAAGCCCCAAATGAGAATAGTTACTGTAGGCTCTTAACTGAGGAGAGAGTGAAATCCATGAAAGTCCATTACAGAAGAACCTTGACACCCTTTACAAGGGACATGGTAAGGGAGGATTCAAGCATTCCTTTGAGAGTTTTTTTTTTGGTTTTTCGAGATAGGGTTTTTCTGGGTAGCTTTGGCTGACCTGGAACTCACTCTGTAGACCAGGCTGGCCTCAAAAATCACAGAGCTCCACCTACTTCTGCCTTCCCAGCTCAGTTGTTCCATTCCTAGACATTTATTTCAAGAAGAGCAGAAGTTTTTTTTTTTTTTATTTTCCACACAAAGACCCATGTGCAAATGTTTGTGGTGGCAATGCCCAGAGTGCTGAAACTGGAAACAGATAAATGTCAGCTGGTAGATGGATAAACCATGGTATGCTTACACAGAGGACGCCTGCCACTCAACAGGAAAAAGAGCACATTGCTGGTACATGCAATAACAGGTGAATCTTTACTTGCTGGCACATGTTACAACATGGGTGAATCTCTAATGCATTATGCTTAATAAAAGAAATTAAATGCAAAGCATCCACACATGTGATTGCATTTATGTGGCATTTGAAAAAAGGCGGAACTATGGGCACAAATATCAAATTGGAGGTTGCCTGAAGTCAAGGGTGAGGAGAGGGATTGACAAGAAATACAAGAGGGATTACGGCAACAGAAATAGTCTATTCTGCTGGTGGTAGGGTTAGCATGACAGTGTAAGCTAACTTACAGGACTAGATTCCTAAAGGGTGACTTTACTCTATGTTAACTGTACTTCAGTAGCGGGGCATAGTGGCACACGCCTTTAATCCCAGCAGTTGGGGAGCAGAGGCAGCCGGAACTCTGTGAATGTGAGGCCAGCTGGTCTACATAGCGAGTCCCAGGAGAGCCAGAGCTACATAGTAAGACCCTGTCTCAAAACAAAACCAAACAAAATTGTACTTCAAGAAACCCAACTTTAAAGCTAAATTCATCATCATTTCTTTAAAAAGATTATTACTTTTATTTTATGTGCATCAGTGTTTTGCCTGCATGTGTGTCTGTGTACCATGTGCATGTAGTACTCATGGTGGCCAGAAGAGGGGAGGCACTGGATCCCCTGGAACTGGAATCACACAGGGTTTTGAGCTGCCATGTAGGGTGCTGGTTACTGAACCTGGCCCTCTGCATGAGCAGCCAGTGTTCTCAAATGTTGAGCCATCTTTCCAGCCCCTCTATCATAATTTTAATAGTTATCTTTTGATAATTTGTATAAAATTGCTCTTCAAAAAATTTTGAGCAAATACATAACCGAGTCTAAGGGGAAGCTCTACTTCTTAGTGAAGTCAAATTGCTCAGGAGTGAAACTGGAAAACCTTGAGTGCCATTCTCCTCTTGGTCTCCTGGAGGTGGCACGGGAGGGTGTGGACCGACCACAGGGAGCAGCCTCCCCAAGATAGGAGGCTTTCCGAGGAATTCTTACTCATCCGGGAAACTCCCAGCCACAGTCCTGAGAGGGAAAAGTGCAGGCGTTGTTGGAGGGTCTTCACAGTCAGCCTGTGGTGTAATCACTCAGGCTTCTGCGGCCTGAGTAGCAACCTATGTCCATCATCACACATGTGCACACATGTGTAGTGGGAAGCCCCAAGCCGCTCTGAAAATGACCTACTGAAGGAGGATTAGCGAGTGAGGTCACTGCTTAGCAGATAACATCTGCAGAATCAAAGTCTGGGCCAGAAATTCTGTGGGCAGCAGAAGATTCTCAGAGTGAAAACAGCACTCCCCAGAGCCCTGTTTCCTTCTCAGTTCCAACTCAGCAACCATCTTTTTGAGATTCGTTCTACAGAACAAGTCATCGTGGACTCTCCCCTTCCCACTACTACGAGTCCCCAGAAGACTGTGGCTGGCTTTCTACAGACAGGAAAATATGCCAATTTGTATTTAGAGAGCAACTACTTCCCTTTCATTTTATCACGTGACCTCTTCCACAAGACCCCTCCATCTTCCCCTCTTCTTCCTCTCTTCTTCCACTTTCATTTTAAAACCATCTTAGCCATTTTCAGTAGTGCTACCTATATCCAAACTGCTGAGAGGTCATCCTGTCTGGCTAAACTGAAGCTGTCCCATTAAGCATCGACTCTCCATCCCTCCCTCCCCTCCGGATTCTGTACCAGGTCTATGAAATAGACTCTAGGTGGCTCACATGGGCAGAATTACAAAAGATTTGTCGGTTCGTTACTTCCTTGTTTCCCTTGGCACAGTGTGTTGCAAGATCAGCCATAACGTGTGGATGAATAATACTTCGAGGTATGTGTAACCCCATCATCTCTCCATCCATCATTGAACACATGGGCGGCTTGGCTGTTATGAATAAAGCAAGGAGCTACAAACATGGTGTATACATGTAAAAAACGGAGCTTCAGTTCTTTTGAGTTCCTACTTGGAATTCTTTGGGTATATAGACCTGGAAATAAAATTGTATATCATAGAATGATTCTACTTTTAATTATTTGGAGACTCTTCATATTGGTTTTCCAGAATGACCACAGCTTACTTCATCTCACCTGTGGTACGCACACGTGCGGATCTTGTCAAATCTCGGAGTGTTGGCTATTTTCTATTTCCTGTCTTCCGTTCTTTTTCACAGAAGCCACCCTATTGGATGTGAGGTGGCATCCTGGTTTATTAGACTGCTTATTAATGTGCCCCCAGAGTGACTTTTGCACTACGGCCCCAAGCATGACCATTCTGAACAGGTGCAATGGGATGGAGCTTTTCTTAACACATTCATGTAAGAATATTAATGATAAATTATGAATGCTTACTGTCCTTGGGAAGTTGAGTCTAGCAACAGCCCATGGGAGATGTGTTCCTTTTCAGACAGTTTCCCATTTCCATAACTTTGCCTTGCCTTCTGCTTCTTCTCCTGTGTTGGTGGGTGTACCCATAGACTTGCCTCGTGCTTTATTTGTCTCTGAAGGTGAAAGGGCCCCCCTTTTTTTCTCAGCCCCTTTCTTTTGCGGTACTGTCCGTAGCCAACTGTAGTTATGCCCTTGACATTGATAGGACTCCCAGACTGTGTATCTCAACCTAGGTGACACCTAGGT
>LOJH01050686.1:1508-14144 GCA_001685095.1 Ellobius talpinus
GAAAGAAAGAAAGAAAGAGGATACGAGTCCAATTTGTGTTGCCCATATACTCACTGGAGCATCATCAAACTCCAATGGCTAGCTCTTTAAAAAAGAAAAAACTGATGCCTTTCCTACCCCAACCCTTCCAGAAGCTACAGCTGTGAAGAGCTACACTTCAGTATCCCTACCACAGTTTTTAAGAGTTCTATTCAATCAATGGCTTCTTATCTAAACAGATTTTGGGGATGGGGGCAGGGAGAGGTTGTCACAGAAGCCTTCTATGTTTCTCCTTCTTGTCTGTGAGTCTATAGTCATTGATTCCACTACAAAAGACTTTTCCTTGCCCATTATAATCAGTGGCAGCCCAGATCATGTATTTCCACAGGGTTTCTGGCTACAACATGGGACACGAGCATCAATATGACTTCAGGTGGCAGCACCCACCACAGAGATCCCCATGGCCTTAGGTAGTAATTTGGGCCACAGACAACATCATGGTCCTCTGCTACAACAGGGCCATGGGCACAAACTTAGCCCCTGGTGGCAATGGACCACAGACATCAACATGGCCTCAGGCTGAAGGCCATGCCACACACATCAACATGGCCTCTGGCGGCAACACAGCACACAGATATCAACATGGTTTCAGGTGACAACACAGATCACGAACATCCACACAGCCTTCCGGGATAACAGGTGCCATGGAAACCAACATAACCTCTAGCAGGAACACAGATCACAGACATCCACATGGCTTCCAGTCATACCAAGAACCATGGCCTTTGACTGGATTCAGGTAGCAGCACAGACTACTGACATTCCCATGATCTTTGATGCTAATACAGTCCATTGACATCAACACGGCTCTCAGACACAGCATGGGTCATGGACAACATCCTGGTCACTGGCAGCAGCATGCCTCAGAAGAACACAGTCCTTTGCTGGATCAGGTCCATGCCAAAGCCATAAAGTTTTTATCATACAAGTCTTTAACTTGTTTGGTTAGAGTAACCCCAATGTATTTTGTATTTTTAAGGCTATTGTAAAGGGTGTTGTTACCTGATCTCTTTCTTAGTTCATTTGTCATTTGTTTATAGGAGTAATACTGATTTTTTTAGTTAATCTTATATCCAGCTACTTCAACTAAAGATATTTATAAGCTATAAAAGTTTTCTGGTAGAATTTTTGGGATTGCTTATATATCCTATTATTTCATCTGAAAACAGTGATACTTTGACTTTTTTCTGATTGGTATCCACTTGATCTCCTTTAGTTATCTTATTGCTGTAACTAAAACTTCAATTAGTATATTGAATAGATATGGAGGAGCAGACAACCTTGTCTTGTTCCTGATTTTAGTGGAATTGCTTTGAGTTTCTCTACATTTAATTTTATGTTGGCTATAGGCTTGCTGTATATTGCCTTCATTATGTTTAGGTATGTTTCTTGTATCCCTGATCTCTCCAAGACTTTTATCATGAATGGGTGTTGGACTCTGTCAATAGATTTTTCAGCATCTAATGATATAATCAGGTGCTTTATTTCTTTCAGTTTGTTTATCTGATGAATTACATTGGCTCATTTTTCATATATTGAACTATTCCTGCATCTCTGGAATGAAGCAAACTTGATCGTGGTGGATGATCTTTTTGGTGTCTTCTTGAATTTAGCTTACAAATATGTTATTATTTTGCATATTCATAAGTGTAATTGGTCTGTAATTTTCTTTCTGAGTCTTTATGTGGTTGAGTTTCAGGGTGACTGTAGCTTCGTAAAATTTGGCAGTGTTATTTCTGTTTCTATCTTGTGGATTAATTTGAGAATATTGATATTAACTCTTCTTTGAAAGTCTGGAGAATTTTGTGCTAAAACCATCTGGCCATGAATTTTCTGTTTTGTTTTTGTTTTGTTTGGCTTTGTGGGAAACTTTTAATAAATGCTTCTATTTCCCTAGGAATTATAAGCCTATTTAAATTGTTTATCCGACCTTGATTTAGCTTTGCTAATGCTACCTATCAAACATATTATCCATTTCTTTTAGATTTTCCAATTTGGTGTAGTATGAGTGTTGTAATATGAAAAATTTCTACACTAACCCAGAATGGAGTATAATGGAGGTTTATTTATTAGGGATTAAACTCACAGAAAGAGTAGCAATCCACAGTCCTCTGCTTATGTGGGGAACTGGAACTGAATCCAGCATCCAAGGGGCCCATGCACGCTTTTTGTCTGCATATGTAGTACATGAGACCATGCCCAAAGTGGGCCAGTATATTAAAGTCTATTGGCTGAAGAATTTCCCACAACATATTGGTTTTTAAAGCATGTCCTTATGATTCTCTAGATTTCTTTGATATCTGTTGTTATCCTTCTCTTTTCATTTATGATTTTGTTAAATTGGTTATTCTCTATGTCTTTTAGTTCCTTTGAATAAGGGTTTGTCTATTTTCTTTGCTTCATTGATTATTTGTATTGTTCTCTTTGTTTCTGTTTTATTGATTTCAACCCTCAATTTTATTATTTCTTTCAATCTACTCCTCTTGAGTGTGCTTACTTCTTTTTGTTTTAGAGCTTTCAGGTGTGCAGTTGAGTTGCTAGTATAAGACCTCTTCAATTTCTTTATATGGGCACTTAGTGCTATGAGCTTTCTTCTTAGCACCACTTTGTTTCCCATAAGTCTGGGTATGCTTTCTACTCGTTTTTATTGAATTTTGAAAATCTTTAATTTCTTTATTTTTTTCTCTGTCTTGACCAAGTTTTCAATCAGTAGAAAATAATTTAGTTTCCAAGAGTTTGTAAGCTTTCTGTTGTTTCTGCTGTTGATACCCAGTTTTAATCTGTGGTGGTATGGTAGGATTCAGTTTTCTTGGATCTGTCAAGACTTGCTTTGTGACTGAGTATGTGCTCAATTTTGTAGAAAGTTCCATGAGGTGCTAAGAAGAAGGTATATTCTTTTATGTTTGGGTGAAATATTCTGTATATATTTGTTAGGTCCATGTGGTTTATAACACCAGTTACCTCACACATTTCTCTGTTTGGTTTTTGTCTGGATGACCTATCCATTGGTGTAAGTCAGGTATTGAAGTGTCTCACTATCAGTGCGTGAGTGCCAACATGTGGTTTAAGCTTTAGCAGTATGTGTTTTTATGTACTTGGCTGCCCTTGTATTTGGGGAACAGATGTTAAGAACTGAATTGTCATCTTGGTGGATTTTTCCTTTGATGAGTATGAAGTGTCCTTCCACATCTCTTAATAATAAATTTGATTTGAAGTCTATTTTGCTCGATATTAAAATGGCTACACCAGTTTGCTTCTTAAGTCTGTTTGTTGTTATATTTTTTTCCTTTACCCTGAGGTAATATCTACCCTTGAGGCTGAGGTGATTTGTTTTGTTTTGTTTTGCAAAAGGATGGATCCTGTTTTTGCATCCATTCTGTTAATCTGAACCTTTTTATTGGAGAAATACGGACCATTGATATCAAGAGATATCAATGACCAATGGCTGTTAATTCCTTTGTGTTGATGATGTTGTTTATGGCAGTGTTGCTGTTATTGGTTGTGTGTGTGTGTTTGTGTGTATGTTTGCATTTCTTTTGGTTTTAATGATGTGAAATTTATTTCCTGTATTTTCATGGGTGTAGTTAACCTCCTTAGGTTGGAGTTTTCCCTCTAGTACTTCTGTAAGGCTGGACTTGTGAATAGATATTGCATAAATTTGACTTTGTCATGGAATATCTTGCTTTCTCCATCTATGGTGATTGTAATTTATGCTGACTATAGTAGTCTTGCCTGGCATCTGTGGTCTCTTAGAGTTTACAGCACATCTGTCCAGGCTTTTAGAGTCTCAATTGAGAAGTCAGGTGTAATTCTAGTAGGTCTGCCTTTATATGTTACTTGATCTTTTTCTCTTGCAGTTTTTAATACTCTTTCTTTATTCTGTATGTTTAGTGCACTGATTATTATATAGCTGTAGTTGGTTGTTTTTTAATCTTTGCTCTTTGGGGGCCTGCCACCCAGATCCCAAATAAATACATGGAGACATATTATTACTGATTAATGCCAAGTCTTAGCTTGACTTATTTCTAGCCAGTTTTTCTTAAATTATCTTGTCTACCTTTTGCCTCTGGGCTTTTTACCTATCTTTAGTCTATATACCTTGCTTTCATTTTTATTCTGTGGCTGACTGTATGACTGGGCAACTGGCCCCTGGTGTCTTCCTCTCCTCCTTTTCTCCTTCTTCCCGCTCTCTTCCTCTATTTATTCACTCTGCCTGCCAGCTCTGCCTATCCCACACCTGCAAGCTATTGGCTGTTCAGCTCTTTATTAGGCCAATCAGGTGTCTTAGATAGGTAAAGTAACACAGCTTTACAGAATTAAACAAATACAACATAAAAGAATGCAATACATCTTTGCATCATTAATGAATTGTTCCACAGCATTAATAAATGTAATAATCTTCAACTAATATTCCACAACATGTGGCAAGAAAACATTCTTTTCTGGCCCAATCTGGTCTTCTGTATGCATCCTGTGCCTTTATAGGCATCTCCTTCTTTAGGTTAGGAAACATTTTTTCTATTGTTTTGCTAAAAATATTTTCTGGGTCTTTGAGCCGATAGTCTTTCATGAGCAATATCCTTCCTAAGGATATTATATAGTATCTCATTTGAGGTTTTATTTGCATTTCTGCAATGATACTCAAGATCTTTTCATATGTTTTCAGAATTTGTATCTTTAATCCTTTGCCCATTTTAATGCATTTTAGTAAGTGCTTTGTAGCTTTTGAGTTTTATACATTTTTATATTATAAATAATAATCCCTTATTAGATACACTATTTGAAAATATTGACTTTTATTCTCTGAGTTATTTAATGAACAAAAGCTTTTGATTTTCTAATATCTTATTTCCTTTGTTCTTGATGTCATATTAAAGAAATTGTTTCCAAAGAAAATGTTATGGGGAATTTTCAGTTTCCTTTTTTATGGTATTATCCGAACTATTGCTATCTTTAAATAGAAAAATAGTGAAAAATATAAATGGCCATCAACTAAATATAGAAAAAATGTGATATATCTATATTACAGGACTTCACATGGTTTTAGAAAAGAATGTAGTACATCTATAAATGGTCTCCTTGTAGCAGCCTCCTCAATGGCAAGACTGGAAACAATGAACTATGTTCTCTGGAAACCTGGGGAATTTAGTACGTGGGTGGAAAGAGGTCAAGCTGGTAGACTAAAGGCTACCACACCAAGAGGAAGGGACCTGGTCAGTCATCCTCATCAATTCAGACCATGAAACCCAATATGGACAAGTTCAACAGAAACACCAGTGTTAAAGTCCAGAATCTGACAGTGTCCCACCTCCATGTCATAAGTCCAGGACAGATGATGCTTTTAAAGCTGAAAGGGGGAAGGGGAGCTGATAGAAGTGGATAGGAAAGACACTTCCTCACGCTGCCGAAGAGTCACCTCAATAGGGACCTGGAACATGAGAACACCAAACACAGTCAGGAAAATTGGCTTGCTCATGCATGAGATCAGTCACTTCAGATGGGATGTCATTGGATTGGCAGGAATATATTGGACAGAATGTGTAGTAAACAGATGCAAGATTATAAACCCAGGTGGAGAGGGAAAACACGCAGCAGGTATAACTTTAGTGCTATCCAGTTTGGCTCCAAAATGCATGCTTGGGTACAGGCCTGTAAATGACTGAATTATATCAGCCAGATTTCAGACCATGACAAATGATACCAGTAAGTATCATACAGGTATACACACCACCAGCAGAAACAGAAGAGGATGTTTTCAACCATTTCTACACAGATCTACAGAATGAGGTCAGCAGGGTGCATAAGAATGACATACTACTTGTTATGGGTGACTTCAATGCAAGAGTGGGATCTGGAGAAAGAATGGAATATAATGTCATGGGAACATATGGATTTGGATGAAGGAACGATAGAGGGGGATGACTGCTTGACCTCTGCTATGTAAATGATTTGTACATATCCAGCACAAAATTCAAGCAGGCCAAACCAACAAGATGCTGAATGTGAAAATCCCCTGACAAATGCACATACAGCCAAATTGACTACAATCTGATCAGCAGGAAACTCTTATTTAGCATTCAAAACAGCCAGTCCTTTCCCAGTGCTGATGTAGGGTCTGATCACCATCTTGTTATAGCCAACATTCAACTGAAACTTAGGAAAGGCACACTAGGCCAGATGAACCAGAAGATTGATCATAAACAACAGATGAGCCCAACTGTATGGAAAGAGTATAAGAGAACCTCTGAAAAAAGATGAGGGAAATCATTAAACATCCCTTTACAAATACAGAAAGCGAATTGGAGAAAATCAAAAGAGCTATACAGGAGGCTTCAATGGAGGCGTTTGGTTATGCAAAGGGGCAACAGCAGTAGAATGGCTTACTACTGGTGAAAGAAAGAAGGAAGCTAAAGAGCAAATAAAGAAGCAATCCGTAGGCAGCAAAACACCACAACTATCTGTGCAGGGGGTCAATAGAAGAGCAAAAAAGGATAGAGAGCTGTATATACAAGGTATAGCAAAGGGGTCAAAGAGGCTAGACTTCATAATAAAACACATCTTGTCTACAAAGGTATCAGATTGCTGACTTCCAGATATGTTCCTCAGATTTGGGTGATTAAAGATGATTAAAAACAGGCAGCCCATGCATGCTTAAGCATTTATTTACAGAACCATGGGAAGTAAAGCAAAAATGGAGACAATACTTTGACACCCTATATAATGACCCTAATGCTATCAACAAAGACTACAACAAGAAACACTTTGGCAGCCACTTGAACACCAAGGACGATGAGAAAACATTAAATATTGACAGGAGTAAGATAGAGGAAGCTATCAAGAGAACGAAACAGAAAGGTCCCAGGAGTGTATGACATCATGGTGGAGAAGCTGCAGGTGGCTACAATAGGCTCAGAGGCTGAGGTGCTTCTCAGACTCTTCAGAGAGATATGGGAGCATGAAGTGATGCCCACAAAATGGAAGGAAGCACTCAGCCATAATTCCTGTACACAAGAAGAAAGGCAGGCTGGACTGTTCAAATTACAGGGGCATTAGTTTGTTGTGCCATAGCAGCAAGATCTTCTCCTCCATTATCCTGCAAAGGATCAAGGGCAGAACAGAGGAAATCTAGCAGAGGCCCAGTGTGGATTCAGAGCTAGCAGGAGCACAATTGATCAGATCTTCACTTTGAGGCAACTGGCAGAAAAATACGTAGAATTTGAAAAAGATTTATATGTCTGTTATGTCAACTTCAGGAAGGCATTCAATAGCATTTGGAGTAAAGGACTTTGGGAATCAATGAGGTACCCAGAGAAAATCATAAGAATTCTATATGCCTATAAAGATACCTTTGTATCAGTCAAAGTCCGTGGAGAATTAAGTGATCAGTTTTAAGATAATCATAGGAGTGTTGCAGGGATGCGTCCTTTCCTCACTACTCTTTAATATATTCCTGAAATTAGTAATAACAACAGCCCTGGATGATGAGGAGATAAATGTGCAGATAGGTGGTGTACAAATTCATAGCTTGCATTTTGCTGACAATAGAGCACTACTAGCCAAAAGTCCAAATGAGCTACAGGCCATGGTAAATAGAGTGGAAAGTCAGTGAAAACCTTGGTATAAAAGTAATCATTGAGAAGACTGAGATACAACACATAGGAAGGGCACACACGGATTTTACCATGGTAATAAAGAATCAGAACCTCAAGCAAACAGTCAACTTTGTCTGGGAGCAAACTTCAGTTCAAAGGAGGGAACTATTTCAGATGTCAAGAGGAAGATAGGGATAGTGAGGGCTGCATTCCAGGCACTAGGAAAGGTTTGGTCAGAAAAAGATATAACAACAACAACAAAATTACAGGTATATAAGACTTGAGCTGCCTTGTTTACAGCTCTGGAACCCAAACAATGAAACACTCCTCAGAACAGCAGCTGAATGAGTTTGAGATGGCATGTCACAGGAGGATTCTAGGCATCACATGAAGAGATAGGCTATGCAACAGTGACATTAAGAAACATCTCCACCTACAGAAGAAAGCAAATGGCAGAAGGAAGAAAATGGCAATGGCGCTTGAGGTAGTTTAGCCATGTTATAAGAATGAATGATGGCAGATACCCGAAGATACTAATACTTGGAGAGCATGGGATAAGGTGAAGAGGAGCCCCCCTCAAAAAAAATGCTGGATAGACAACATAAAGGAAGACTGTGGAACCTTGGGTATGACAATAACAAAAGCACGTAGGACTGCCCAGGATAGGAACAACCGGAGAACTGCCATAAACGGGCTGCTCATGCATGCTTATCCTTGCTGGGGCATAAATGATGATGAAATGATGGTGATGACATCTGTAAATACTGACAAGAAAATATGCTCAAGATCAAGAAACTGGAAAGTAAAAAATGTAAATTATAGTTTGCTGACATGTGGTTTTGAAAATAAACTCACAAAAACCAATATACACAATGTTATATGCTCATTTGTGTATAAGAATCTCTATACAAGCCAAGCGCTGCCCCAGTGTCACAAATATATCTTGGACAGGTGAGCTAGATAGAAAAACAGAGTGGTGTGTGCACTGTGGAGAGAGGTGGAGTGATTGAGGTGACAGCTGGGAGAAAAGGCTGAGGTTGACTTGCTGTCGTTGGCCAACAGGGTCAGTTGGATGGTGTACACTAGGAGCTTATGCAGATGCAAACTCAGTCCCCAATCCTGCCTCCTGGCTGCCGGATCTTCCTGGCTCTGGGCAACAATGGCGCTCCAAGATGAGGAAAGGTTCACTTTCTGTATTGGACTTCCTCAAATAACCACCATGGCCTATGATGCTAAGAGAGGCCAAGTTGGTGTTGTGGTTCATGCCCCAGGCTGCAAAGAAGCCTGAGATCCATGTAGACATATGTAGTCTGTGCCACTGCCTCATGCTTTGGTGATGTCCTTGAGCTTTGCTGCCTGGTGGGGGATTCTGGTGTGAGTGGCATGTGTAACCACCTAAGACCATGTCAAGGCTCAGGGTAAGTTTAGCCACTGAGGGTCAGTGGTTCTGTTACAGCCAGGGGTTGTGATGATGTCTGCAGATGTCCATGGTCCCGGCTGCTGTCTGAAGCCATGCTAATCTCTACGGGTTTGGGAGAGCTGGCCTGCACCTCACTGGCCCACACCGTGGTGATAGAATGGGCACAGGTGGTGGCATGGGTTCCCCCATTTTGTAGGAGAGCTTGGCCTGCCCCTCACCATCAGTCTCAAGGCAGTACTAGCGGTGGCTTGGGTGCCAGGGAACGGGCCCAGCCCTTCACTAGCCACTACACGGCTCTTCTCAGTTAATGGCTCCTGGTATAGATGCAGATGGAGAAAGACTCATCCTCCCTTAGGGGGCTGGCTACTAGGAATTTGACCATGATCCAGTGAATATATGGACAACATAAAATAGACTTTTTAAAAACTTGGTGGGAAGTCATGGGGGAGGGGTGGACATGGGAAGATTGAGAGGTGAGCATGATCAGGGTGCATGATATGAGATTCCCAAATAATCAATAAAATATTAAAAAAGAATCTCTATACAATCATACAGCACATCCATATGGCATCCATTGACTCACAGATAATATGCTCACAGGTGCTCATAGTCTGAGGCACCTCCAGTTTTCTCCAGAGAAATCGTGTACACCAGAGATCCTTAAAATTCAAAAAAAATACTGATTACAATTTCATATTATAAACTACAAGGGGAATATAAAATACAAATCAATATATTATCTCCAATTCTACTCATTTTAGATTTTCCCTTGCATGAGTATTTTCCCATAAGTGTGTGAGACTATGTTTATTTTACTGCATGCTCTACTCCTCCACTTCCTGATGTTGCCAGGAGGGAAGGTTGGCAATTATTTTTTTCTGTTCTGGCAGTTAATGCTTTCTTCAGATAATGCTGAGCAAGAAGAAAACTTGAATTCTTAAACTTCAAAACCAGTTGAAGTAGGCTTGGGCTATTGGTCACAAAGAAGAAATACATGCAGTCCTATAGAAAGAAAGAAAGAAGGAAGGAAAGAAGGAAGGAAGGAAGGAAAAAATTGGAAGCAGTAGGCATCATTGCATTGTATTTGTGGTTTATATTATGGTCACTGTTGACTGTGAACTTGGCATAATCTAGAACTACTCGTAAGACTGTACTCTGGGCATACCTGTCATGGTTTTCCTAGATTAGATTATCATCTGGACATGCCTGTGAAGGGCTTTCTTTGAAGTGGCAAAACTTACCTGAAATGTGAGAAGTGTCTTTTGGCAGTGTCCCAGATGTAAGAAGATCTGAGGGACAAGTTTTGGTTTTTGGTCTGCCTACCATTGCCTCTTGGTTACAAACGCATTTACCATATTGTTGCTGCTGCCCCTGCTGTTGCCATCCTTTGCTGACATCAGAAGCCAGCATTTTAAACCTTCCAATGTGCACTGACACACATCTCCTCTCTGAGAATCTTCTGCTGAGGCAGTATCAGATTCTCAACTTCCCCAGCATGAAGATAGCTTTTGTTGGGTTATGTAGACAATATTATGAAAAGCAATATAAAAAAAGTCTACTTTATTCCTAGACTCTGGTCAGAGGGCTTTGTAGGGAGATGGAATATTGAAGAATTAGAGCAATTTAATTACTGTCTCATACTGATAAGCCTGGCCCGTTCACCTATGAAGCAAAACATGTCCTGGAAGGGTGATAAGAGAGGAGATAGCAGCAAAGGTAACAGGGCAAGAAGATATCTGTTACAGGGAAGAGCGTGGGCCCTTTTGTTCTTCCTTCCTGGCTAGCTTACACCCAAAATAATCACACAGAAATTGTATTAATTAAATCACCGCCTGGCCCATTAGCTCTAGCCTCTTATTGGTTAACTCTCACATCTTGAACCCATTTCTATTAAATCTGTGTATCACCACGTGATTGTGGCTTACAGGCAAGATTCTAACCTACGTCTGTCTCAGGCAGGAGATTCATGGCGTCTGCCACACTTCCCTTCTTCCCAGCATTCAGTTTGGTCTATTCCACCTATCTAAGTTCTGCCCTATCAAAAGGCCAAGGCAGTTTCTTTATTAAACCAATGAAAGCAACACATAGACGGAAGGACCTCCTACAGATATCTGGTCAATTCTGAGGTAGAAACTCACAGAAGAACAACTGGAAGAAACAGCTACCTCTCTGTTAAATGTGTGCCAGGGTCTGCTGATGTTGAGGGGTGTGACTGTAGACTACTTATCCCTGGAGGAGTCAGAAAAATTGGACTCTTCTCACAGGGCTTGGTGTCTCAATGTGATATTGTGGAATTACAGCAATCCGGCCTGTAGAACCATTGCTTATATGATTAAATAGAGAAAAATCTTAGATCAATGCTCAAAGCATTTTGTCTATCACTATGTCAATGACGTAGATAAGTTTTACAAATACAATAAACTTAAAAAATTGCTTCATGAATCTTCCAGTTGTAAACTTTGTAACACAAATAATACTGCAGAAAACTACAACAAATACAGATGTTGTAACCACAAGAATACCTCTATTGAACTGTCAAACCTCAATAAATATAAAAGTATGTACTCCGGAAAAGAACCCTGAAAATATAAAGACTGTAACAAATTCAAATTTGTGTTCCAACATTAATGAAAATCAGAGAATCCACATGAAACAGAATACAAATTTTAAGAAAGTAATGAATATTTTGGCTATACCCACAAATTTGTGCAACACTTAGTCCACAGTGGAGAGAAGCCACAAAACATAAGAAATATGGAAAATGCTTCAGAAGCCTCCAGAAGCATCAAAGAATTTATAATAAAGGGGAAACATGGGATCTAAAGAGTGTGCTAAATCCTTTTATTAGCTGGAATGCCTTAAAATCCATTATAGAATCAATAGTGGAAGGGAAGCCTTACAAATGCTAGGGGTGTGACAAATCATATACTAGCTGCTCAAGTCTTCGAACATATTAGAAAATTCATATTAAGAGAAAACAAATGCAATGAGTGTGACAAATCTTTCACTAAGTGCTCAGTGCTTATAAACCATCTGAAAATTCATGCTGGAAAGAAACCTTACAAATGGAAAGAATGTGACAACTCATTTGACAAGTGCGTTAACCTTAGAAAGTTCATGCTGGAAAGAAAATCTAAAAATGTGCAGAATGTGATAACTACCCCTTAGTTGTCACAGCGTAAAGAACATTGCAAAGTCGGTACTGGAAAGAAACCTTACAAATGCAATAGATGTGGCAAATATTGTACTTTCTACTAAAATTTTATAAGATACCAGAAAATATGAGAAAGTTCATACTGGAGAAAAATCATAGAAATGTATACTGTTGTGTTACCATTTTGTCATTTTTCTACTTTAGAGAGTTCACATTAGAGGGGCTTAAGAGGTGACTAAGCACTGTCCATTCTTTCAGGGGAATCATGGTTCAATTGCCAGCACTCATATGGCAGTACAACACAGCCATCCATAACTCCTATTCCTGGGGATCTGATGCCCTCTCTGACCCTGGACACACTATGTACATGTGGTATAGGCACATATGATGGAGGAGGGTCATCTGTCTATGTGTTACTTTCATTGGTTAAT
>LOJH01050689.1:0-12634 GCA_001685095.1 Ellobius talpinus
TTTACCCTACAACCTCTCCAGCATAAGTTGTCATCAGTGCTTTTGATCTTGGCCTTTCTGACAGGTGTAAGATGCAATCTCAGAGTTAATTTGATTTGCATTTCTCTGATGGCTAAGCATTTCCTTAAGTGTCTTCCAGCCATTTGAGGTTTGTCTGGTGAGAGTTCCCTGATTAGTCACATCAACTCCTGCTTAAGAACTTTCAGTATGTGCTCACTGTCTTTGAGATAGAGTCCAGGGCCTGGAAGAAGGTCCATGTGGTGTGTGTTCTTAATAGACTGGAACCCCACTCTCATAATAACTCTGGCAATTGTTGGTAGAGACTCTTTCTTTGTGATATGATGTCCAGTTATCTTCCTAGGCTTGTTTTGGACAAAGCTGATTTCCTATATTACCCTTATTGTAAATAACCCTGCTTGATGGTTTGCTATTCTTCTGAAGTATTCAGTAATCTTCTGAAAATATTATTAGTTCAGCGTTTTCCATAACCTAACTACTCCCTGGGAAATCTTCTCTGACAATGTCTTCTTCCGAGGTAGACTCTGGGCTCCTTCTCTGGCCCTCAGCCCCAGATCATGGTGGGCAGCATCTTTGTGGACCTGAGTTATCAGTCTCCTCATTCATTTGCTCTCTTCTTGACCAAGATAATCCCTGGTAGAAAAACACAATGGCTCTTGCTATCGGGATAATCCTAGTCTTTTCATGACCTAGGAGAGCAGGGAGCATATTCTTTCTTGTCCAACTGAACTGACAGCAAGAGCTTCTCTTCACAGGCAAAATCAACCCATCATGAATATCTTTGATGTCCTAAGCATTCCCCAATATGTCTTCCAGTCCCTGGAATCTTCCTTCCTCACACATCTGTCCAGTAACACCCACTCAGCTCTGACATGTTCGCGCTTGCTTCCACCTGACATTGTCCCAGAGCCATCTCTCAGATGCCAGTTTTGGCCAAAGATTTATAAATTAGCTATGTTATCATCTACTCGTTTTGCTGAATATTTGCTTGACAAAAGGAGCGGTCACTACATGTGGAGAGGCATTCTGGGGACTTCTTGTTCTCTGTGACACTTGGCTTCTTAGATACTTTCAGTGTGTATCTTTAAGAAAAAATTGTTCCCTTCTTTGGATTTAATAGGGTGCCAAACTATTAATACATAATGACATTTTTATGTCATAAATATGTGCTGATTCTAAGTCTCTCTCTTTATATATTTCTATCCATCTGCCATCACTCTACCCTGTGAGTGATCCAAACTGAGCTTATCTTCTAGAATATAGATTTTCAAATCTATCATAGAGTCTGATCATGTATAAGCAGTATGCCCCGTACCCTCTCTACCAAGGCTTAGGACTCTGATAAGCACAATAGAAGATTCCTAGGGTTTCTTTGCAGAGTTTTTAATGTGAAAAGCTTTCTTCAAGGTGACTCTAAATTAATCCTGTGAAATTTAGAATTTCTGATCCTTCAGTGGATAAATAGTTTGAGAGACAAGCAAAGTGGATTATTATACTTGACATATTTAAGCAGAGTAGGAAATGGGCCACAGCCTTTTTGTTTAAGTTGATCAACTTAATTATATCTCTATGGGTACAGAACATTTGCACAGTTTTCTGTGGTTTGGGTACAGCTTCCTGCCAGAGGGGGGTTGATGGAGGTGAACAGAAGGGGAGGGGCTGTTCAGTGTTGGTGTTAAATTCTTTAGTCCAGCTGCACTCTGTTGAGTGTCAATGATGTTACTCAACATTACCCAAACTGGTCATGGCCCAGTAATGAGAAGAACAAATTACAGATATGTAATGTTCCCAGTTTTCTACCAGGATCTCCTAGCTGGTGACACATTGATATTTATTGTCTGTGTACAAGGCTGTCTGCAGAAAACAGGCCACTCTTGATCAAAATTCTAGGGATTTGAAGAATTGTGAAATTTCAAATCTCCATCTCTAAACTATAAAAACATCCCTCACTAAAGCGTCTTCTAGAATATTGAACTGTAGAGCATATTTATTTAAGCTTGGAAAGCTCTGCCGAGATGACAAAATGTGCGACCAAACTCTCTGGGCTCCAGGGAGCAAGGCACCACAGACAAACAACTGGTAATGAGCGAGGGCACATGGGCAGGATAATTGGTCCCAAATTGGGAATTTCTTTGGACATTCTTCTGTATAACTTTCAAATGTTGTCGATTAAGAGACAGCCCCTTTATAGTTATATGTGTTTCTGGAAGGCAGTTTCCTAAAACAGCAATAAAATAAAGTAATTTTCTTGTTTTGAGATAGGATCTTGCTACATAGCTCAGACTGGCCAGGAACTTAGGACTTTGGCATCCCCACTAGTGGGACTTCAGACAAGCATCACTGTGTCGGGCACACTAGTCTTAACAGTAATAGAAATAACCAACATTCATTGATTTTCTTCTATGTGCTAAGTTCAGTTCTAAACACTCTGCATTTACTTGTCTGACTCTTGTATCAACTTCCTGAGTTATAGCTAATCGTTGTTTCCATCTTTCATGGGAGGACACTTGAGTGTTCTAAGGAATAGCTTGTCTAAAGGTCTGTCTTCAGTGAATGGAAGGGGACCCACCTCCAGCTCTCCCATGCAGTCTTCTTACTGGGCTTTTGTGTAACACAGTGTCATATATAACAGGAAATCTCCCATTTAGCTTCAGTTGTTGACATATAGCTGAGCTATCAGAGGGTATCTCAGTCAGGAGAAACCTCAATCAGATTGACCTGTGGGACATTTCTTGATTGCTAATTGATATAGGAGGGCTCATCCCCACTGTAGACACTACCATCCTTAGGCAGGGTGTCCCGGGCTAAATAAGAAAAACAGCTGAGCAGAAGCTAGGGATCAAGCCAGTAAGCAATATTCCTCTATGGCTTCTGCTTCAGTTCCTCCTTGAGCTCTTGTCTTGACTTCTCTTGATGATGGATTGTGACCTAGCACAGTTAATCCAAATAAGCCCCTTTCTTTTAAGTTGCCCTTGGTCATGGTGTTATAACAAACCCGAAAGCAATGTAGGATAGGAGTGTAGGAGCTTTGGTTAGTATACTTTTAATAAAACTGAACTTTAAGTAGATATGGTCAAAAAGGTGACTAAAGTGACAGAACTCTTTGGATATGGTCTCAGAAGGAAGAGCAGTGGAGCTGAATCCTCAACAGTCCTTAAGCGTAGTGGACACAGGCTCACCCTGGGTTATTCACAGTCAGCAGGGATTCCAAATTGCTTTGTTTTATATAGCCCTGGCTGGCACTCATTTTGCAAACCATGGTGGCCTTGAGCTCACAGAGATCTGCTTTACTCTGCCTCTAGCGTACTGGGGTTAAAGGCAACACCACCATACCCAGTAAGAATCCGACCCTAAAATGCTCTGTGGAAGAGATGGCAGGGGGTGGGGTGGGGCTGGCTCAGGAAGATGAAGTCGCAAGAAGGATAAGGGAGGAGCTTAAGGATAAGGTCTTTTCTACACACAAGGACACATATCCAGTCGACAACATCCAGCGTGTGTCGATGCTGGCTGTACATGATGTGTGGACAAAGAGCACAGTGCAGAAACAGATACGAGATGCCGTGCTCTGCTCGTTGGAAAAAGAGCAGCCAGTTTGCCTGGCTTGGTAAGAAGGAGCCTTAGAAGGGGCCCAGAGTGTTTCCAGGAGCAGGCACTAAGGCGCAGATGAGTCTGGTCATAGGTCCTGTGTTTGGGTGGAACTGGGAAGGCAGAGTAGCAAGTGGAGCCAGGTAGTGCAGTCTGACTTCCTGCTAGTTCTACAGTGAATGTCTCAAGAAAACGTAGTCAGTGCTGGGTCTGGCGGAAATGGCGCAGCTAAAACGTAAAAGGCATTGTGTTAGAAAAGAAAAGGAAGCCGTCTAAAAACGGTAGCCAGTTGGTGCTGAAGCAGGCTGTTGACCCTGTGATTTCCAGTGTTTAACTGTGTCTGTGTGTGTGTAAAGTACGTTTTTCTCTAGTTCTTGTCTCTAGGAAAAGAGACAGGTGCTCACACAGCCTCCTGAGGCGAGTGTTGTCTTTACTGTCACGATAAGGTTCACAGACCCTGATACCCCAGTGGAAAATTTCATTAGAAAATGAAGAGCCCAAGGCTCACCTTCAGACATGTCTTCTGAGCATGTGCCTGTGACCCACAGCTGAGATAGACTTAGAATTGCCTTTGTCTTCTTGTGTGTTTTTTGTTCTGTGTTCTATACATTCACACAATGAAAGGCATGTATGTCCTTATGGTCAGAGGGGAAGGGGAAGGCTGGAGATGCATGGACCTGGAGGACCAGATCTTGACTTAGGGCGTTGCTGGGCAAGCTACCTCAAACTGCATAACATCTCATATCTCTAAATCCCTTCTGCTGGCTCCACTCCATCTTCTGTTTCTCCCCTTGCCTTGACCCTTCATGCTTATGTGTCCCTATAAAACTAATAAAAACTTGAACAGGAAATATAAAATCACCATGAAACCAAACCAAACCTGCAGCCGAACCTCTGAGGGCCCTGTGCAATCAGAACTGTGTGAGACTATTTTCTGGGGACAATAAACCTAATAGCTCACCCGGTTTGCTGAAAGGCCCAAGGTACAGATATGCCACCTGTTGGAAAACAGAAGGGCTTGTGAAATTGTTTTTGCAAAATTTTTTTCTTTAATATTTTCCAAGCTACCTCAGGCACCCCTCTGCCTCTGCCCTACTTAACTAAATAACTGGAATCTGAGGGGAGTAATGGTGATAAAATAATTATTTTTCTCTATTAGTTATTGATTTATTGTTACTGATAAATGGTAAGTTATTCCTATAATATCTTCTATTCTTTTTTCATAAGTCACTTTGAAAGATTCTTTTTTAAAATTTAGGGGTTTTCTTCCTTCTGAAATTTTGTTATATTTGTGTGGGGGATAATTGTGTAGCTGTGTGGCCTTAATCACGTCACAAGACTAGTCTCTTACTTTGGAGACATTGTGTGCATGCTTATATCAAATCTTCCTTTTAATATTGCATTGTGCTATTACCAGTTTTTACCTCCAAACTGGGTCTTTTGTCCTTCTTGGAACTGTGGAAGCAACAAAACAAAACAAACTGTACCAACTGAGTGCTGAAGGAGCCTGGGCAAACGTGGGAAAAGCTGGAGGTCAACTTGTAAATCCATCTCTACTCATGGAGCCCTAGAGCTTATGGAATAAAGTATAAGAAATAGGGGAAGGAGTGTTCCTGTCTTTCCTGGGAATGAGTAGAGAATTTCTAGGAATTTAAATGCCAGCTATTTCCTCCTTTTTAGATTTTATCCAGTTGTTGCTATGGCAATTGTCAACTATCGTGGTGTTGGGGGTGTGCCATATAGAATACAAATGATATCATAATAGCGCTAGACGTTGTCTTCTGGTCACTCTCCAGCGACCATCATGGGCCCAGCACATTTCAGTTAGCCCATCAGAAGAGAAGCCTCTCGCTTGGAGGTCTTTGAACAGTCTGGAAACGATAGTCAGAACTCTGGACCCAAGGTGACCTCTAGGCTACTAAAGCATAAGCTCTAGATGCTATAGTGACCACTGGGATCTTAGAATTCAGAATCACAGTCCCATACTCACCTGTAGAACTCGGGAGGCAGAAGCCCTGGACCTGCACTGATTCCTGGGCTCACTGGGGACAGGCATCTGTGGTGCTCTCTGGTCTCACCTAGAGGATTAGGTCAGTCAGAAATTAGTGAGGGTAGGTGACCTAGGGCATGCTCAGGGTAACAATGTCACAGTGCCCACCCATTTCTGCATAGTGACAAGGCTGTCCTGGACTCTTTTTTGTCTGCACACAAACACCCATTTAACCAGTATTACTGCACACTTATGTGTTTGGAATACTGGGATTGTTTTCAGTGTGTGTTCTTAAGACTATTGTCTTGCTAGGATTGGGTGTTCTTTCCCCACCTCCCACCCCATGTTCCTAGTCACTTAAGTGCTAAAACTTGTGAATCAGCCAGAGCCATATTGCTCCCAGTTGATTACTACAGATAGAAAGTAGCTCCAAATGAATCATTCAAGGTCTCTCCTGCTCAATCTCAAGTATTAAATAGATTTAGCACTGTATCACATCTTAATGAATATTTTCCACATGCTCAGTCACACCCATGTATGAATTCATTTAGTTATCATATAACTTCAAAATCCTACTTAATAGATGAAGAGAAGACAAAGAAGTATTCGTGCCCAGGACTTAGACATGATAAGGGGAGAGACAGCAATTATTCATGCATGTCATGACTCAGGAGCCTGTTATTTATTTTATTTTATGTGTATATGTGTTTTGTATGCATGTCTGTCTGTATACCACATTCATGCCTGATGCGTGCAGAGTTCGGAAGAGTGTGCTATATCCTCTCGAACTGGTATTAATTACAAATAGTGTGAGTCACCATGTGGGTGCTAGGAATACAACCTGGAGCCTCAAGAAGAGCAGTCAGTGCTTTTAACTACCAAACCATCTCTAGGCCTCAGGAGCCAGCTTTTGAATACCTGTGAGGATGCCTTCCCCAATACAGGGACATTGTGAAAAGTTTGTTTGTTTTAAAGATGCACACTATTGTCTGGTCTCTGGCTCTGAAATGCTGGCTCCTTCTCCCTTCGGCACACTTAGGTCTTCTGTCTCTTGGTCCATGCCAACACTGAGATTCATAGGATTCTGATGTCTCCACAGAAAACTGGTTCCTTACAGTTATATTACCTTGTCCATGACCTTCCAAGTTCACATTAAGTATTATGTACAATAGGCAGTTATGTAAGAATGTGTGAGTCTGGCCTGAGATGAGATTAAAAGTTACCACAAGTAGTTTATCTTCAGAGCATGGAGTGGGGACAGACAGACATGAAAGGCTGGTGGGAGGCAGCCCAGAGAACAGTCCTGGACCTAGTCAGCACCCACAGGACCTCTCACTGACCAGCTTTCTCCAGTGGCCCTGACCCTTCCACCTCACCTCAGCATCCCTGAGAAAGGAGGGGATAAGAATTCTATAAAAAATCCTACTGTAGGGTGCTTTGCTTCAGTAAAAATGTATGGTGGATTTAGGTCTTCAGTATGATAGTCCATCTACCTCATGAGCAAATTAAATCTTTTATGTTTGAAGCAATGGTTATCAAGCTGCCACGCCTGGTTTGAATGTTATAGTAACGTTGGATAGCCATTAGGGGAAATCTATTTCCTTCTGGTAAAGAGAAAGGCATTTCTGACTTGGGTGGAGACATCACATTCTAAACTATTCAAAACGTAAGAGTTGATCTAGTTGACCAATTGATGAGGTAGGGAACCATTCCTCCCTCAGGAAGGTGGATTTATCTTATGCAATGCTAAAAAGAGGGGAGGAATAATTAAGCCTTTAATGAGATAATGTACTTTTCATTCACTGAAACCCAGCCCCACAGCAGTCACTTATGGAGCCAAGCACCTGCATTAAGCCTGCCTGCCCACCTTCCTGAGTCCTTTTTTTTTCCTTTTTTTAGAAAATGTAACTTTTTCTTTGTGTCTTTATATTGCTTTCCTAATGATACTTCCCATGACACTTTGGACTTCTTAATTTTGTCTGAAGACCTAAATTCCCCCCTTTTCCTTCAGAGCTGCTTGTATGCCACATGGTTGGCCATCACTGCTGAACATTCTAACTTAGCATACATGGCCTAGGAATTCTTGTATTCTTTTATTAGTAAGACTAAGAACTCTTAGAGGAGACTCCAATTTTTGGCAACCCCCCCAACAACATCTGCATCCCTTAGGAACATGTGAATATTCCAAGTCATGGATCACCCAAGATCTACTGAGTAAAAGCTTTGTGTCTATGTAAGGGACACAGCAATGTGTGAACAAGTCCTCCAGGTGATTCATGCTGACATTTGGTAGTGACGGATCGGTTAGCAAACTGTAGCTGTGAACCAAATGCAGCTCAGCACCATTTTTATAGAACTCTGGGAAACACTGCCTCACCCATCAACACCCATCTTATTGTTTGTGCTTTTGTGATACAACTGAATTGTTTGTGGAAAATCGCTCAGCTTAGAGAATTCTGTGGTCAAGGACTTGGAAGTTTTCTTGTCATCTGCATGCTTTGAATCACATAAAATTTCTTCTCGTCTTTATTTTTTTCCTTCAAATGGTGCAAGAGTAACTTGATCTTCTGTTTAAGTTATACTGATGAGTTAATGCATAAAAGCCATGAGCAGAATTCCTATAATTTACATATCCATCAAAATGTAGAAGTTATTATGGAAACAATATTAGATAAGATGATAGTTTATACTTGAGTAGAATGCAGTACCTGATTAACTAAAGCCATTACTTTTGTTCCTCAGCTCCGGCCCTGGCCTCCTGTCAATTCCTTATATTGTTTTTTGAAATAATTTTGAAGAGAACTACAAAGCACAGTATAGAAATGGAGTTGATTGAATAGTGAGGTTTCCTTATGGGGTGAAGGGGTAAAAGAAGCCATTGTGAAGGAGAACACTCCCACAGTGCAGAGCAGCCATGATCAGAGAGATGATTGTGTTGGCCTACAAGTTTAGGCAGGCTATATATTTTCAAAAGCCTCTGAAACAGAAATTTTCCTGAGGGATGCTTCCTCTCCAGATGATTGACAGGCCTATTTGGATTACCTATTAAGGGTAAATTGTGTGTCTTTTTTCTTTACCAGAAAGCCATGTTTCTATCTGAACCAGAGGTATAGCTTAGATTTCATTTTTTGACCTGTTGACCAAAAATCATTTAAGAGATTATATTATAAGGGATTAAAGAAAAAATAAAATTAAATGAATCTATAAAACAGGCTTTATTAAGAGAAATAGCCTTACCTTAATAGGCTTCAATAAAACCCTGCTACATATACTTTCATCTCTTTCATCTAGTATTTTAAAGAACTTTTTAGATTTATTTTTATTTATGTGTGGGTGTATCTGTTGAGGCAGGAAGAGAACCTTAGATTTCCCAGAGTTGTAGATGAAAATGATTGTGACCACCTGATATGGGTGCTCGGAGCAGAACTTGGGTCCCTTGTAAGATCGCAAATTTTCTTACCATTGAGCCATCCCTCCAGTTCCTATCTCTCAATACTTCTAAATATTAAAATTATTTAATTGAGGGTTTTATTGATTTTAGCTATGAATATTTAGGAAAATACTTTTAGAAAAAGATGTTAACAAACACAACTTCTATTGGGGAGTCGAAACATTATAGTTTAGACTCATTGTTAATAACAGAAACAATGGTATGAAATAATGTTCTTAACAAAGTGTACACATTCTATTGCTTTTTGTGTTATAGGTTGTATATTCATTGCATGCAAATTTTATATTATCTGAAATAAGAAGTTAAACCCATGATTCATTTTTGTTTTCTGTTACTTTAGAAATCTAAAAGAGCACTTAATTCTTACTGAGATTCTGATGTTGACAGGCATATTTGGGTGGTTTTTCTATTCTGTATCATCTGTCTGGGGTCACTCTGCTATTGTATTTAGATGGGAGTTTTGCTAGGGTCTACGCCTTCCAAGACAACCTCTCATCTTACCAGAATTCTCCCACTCAGCATGCAGGTTAGATATGGTTTAACATGACTGGTTTCTAAGATGGAACGTCCCAGATGGAAAGCAATGTGAACAGTTTTCAAGCATTTGTTTACCTAGGAATTTCAGCGCACCATTGGCCAAAACAAAGCACATGTGCAAACCTAGAGCCATTGTGTAAAGAATGTTCATCTCTAAGTCCAGGGGTCCTGGAGGTGTGCTTGCCGAGGGCCTCCAACACCAGTCCACCAGAACTTCAATATTCTGGGAACTTTGTGATTCTGAAGACACAATGACTAGATAGCTTCGGCTGGCTGGGCATTGAGAAAGGTTACTCACATTTATTTATCTTACTATGTGCTTGTGACTGGTTACAGAAAACCATTTCTTGATGTTTAAGAAACTAGATTTTGAGCAACAAAGCACAAAAAGCAGTTATATTTTCCATTATTCTATATCCCATTTTAGAGCTTTTGAACACAAAGGACAGGGCAGATGTTTTGGATTAGTATACACAAGGCAAGGCAGCCGGAGTGTGAAATGCTGCCATATCATATACAAATTATGCCAAAATTTTCTGAGATGAGTTAAAACTCCAGTCTAGAAATGGGAAACCAAAGTCGAATTTGCCTGATATTATTGTTACAGCTTTAAAAAAATCAAAATGTTTCTATTTCTTATATTCAAAGCACCTGCCAATAAATAGAATGACCAGCAAATCAAATGCCACAGAGACAGCAAGTTTTCAACCTACAACCAAAGTCTCCAACTCTGTAGCACTTGTACTAAATATTCTAGAAGGGTTTTGTTTTTCCTCAAATGATACTGAATCCTATTAAGGTTATATTTATTTAAGTAATAAAATAATATGAAACAAGAAAATAATAAGATAGCATGATTTCTTCAAAAGACCAATCTATTTCAAGGAATTAGATAGCAGTTCACAGTCTCCTATACTGCTGGTGCTTCATTTGGGTTATGGAGGGCATCTTCTCAGAAAGGCATGAGTCAGAAATCCATTTCTTCTAGAAAAATTTTCCCTCTTTAGATTAATACAGAACTTAATTTGTAAGTACATTATAATAGCCTAAGACATCAAGGTGATCACAGAGTGATTGACAGTCTTCTGCTTCTCCTTAACTTCTTTGTAACCTTGATCTATTCTCTTCAGAGTGCCTTAGAATTTATAACATTTTAATATTTACTGATAACTCAAAAATAAATGCAGGTGTAGTTTTAATAAATTATTGATGAAAATTATAACATGACTGAGTTTGTAAAGATGGGGCCTATTTAGATCATGCGACAAATTTAATTGATGTGCTAATTTGAGAAATTTGGCTTATTGTATGCTCATTCCAGATATGAAGACTTTTCTATTTCTTATAGAATAAAAAGGAAGGGAGTATTAGAGTGGGCATAGGGATCAAAACAAGGAGAAGAAACTGTGACTCCCCTGGATTCTTAAATTTTCAAAATATAATTTTATCTGCAACTTTGCCAGTTTCACAAGGAAACCTAGTAACACCCAAAATGTTACACAAAATAAAGCATCAGGGACAGAAATTTCCATGACTCTACTCAAAGGCTCATTTTTCTCTCCTAAGCCTTTCATTTTTTCAAAGAAAAAAGCCACACCCAGGAAAATGACTGTAAAAATCACTCATCTGATATCTGGTAGAGCCCCAGCTAAGTCACTGTGAGTCTTGGTGCCTCTTGGGTGGCTCTGTTGAAACATCATCCACATGTCTCATTGATGTGAGATTGTCCTGAGACAGAATGGAACTGAAGCTCCAGCTATGCAGGGCTTTTACTCTAGTAGGAAGCATGCTTTTCCCCATGGTTTCTCCAATCTGTACCTCATCTTACCCAGACAAAAATAGACGTTGGTGGAGGCAGCAAACTCCGCAGGAGCAGATACAATGGAGTGACTGCCAAGGGAGCAGACCCAAGCCAGAGACCTATAAAGGACCAGTTGGGAGTCAAGGACCTCCAAGGGAGCAGGCCTGAACCAGTGATCTCTCCCTGAGCATGCCGTTTCAAGTGACTTCCACAGAAACAGGTATGAGGGAGGGATAGGCAAGGGGCAGGTCCAAATCAAAGACCTCTGCAGGACCAGGTCAAGCCAGGAATCTCCTCAAGAGCAGGCTGGAGCTAGAAGCATCTGCAGGAACAGGACTGAGGCAACAACTTCCGCCAGAGAAGACCAGAACCAGTGACCTCCACAGGAATAAGTATGAGGGAGCTACCATCAAGGCAGCAGGCCCAAATCAGAGACCTGTGTGGAACTGGGCCAAAGCCAGGAACCTTCTTGAAAACAGACCAGAGCCAGCAACCTCCACTGGAGCAGGCCTGAGCCAGTAACCTCTGCCAGAATAGGCCAGAGCCAGCAAGCAAGCATCCTCCCTGGGAGCAGGCCTGAACAACCTCTGAGATTGCAGAGTGACCCCTGGGAGCACCGAGGAACCTCCAGGAACTTGGGGTGACCTCTGGGGTGACTGGAAACATGGTCCTGACTGAATTATGAGGAGCAGTCATCTGAGCCTTGGATCCACTGGCACCTGGAAGACTGATCACCAGGGACACAGCCCCAGCTACACCAGAGGAAAAGATGGGTAGACAAGGTAAGAACACACTCAACACCACAAAGAGCAACATGACAACAACAAAAACTAGTGGCTCTACAACAGTAAGACTTGAGCACCCAAATGAAGATGAAGCAGAAGAAAATAACCTAAAAAATAACTTTAGAAGAATGTTTGAGGCCCTTGAAGAGGAAATGAAAAATTCCCTCAAAGAAATGGAGGAAAAGACAAAGAAATCGGAAGATGTCGACAAACCCCTTAAAGAAAACCAAGAAAAAGCAAACAAACAGATGAAAGAAATGATTCAAGACTTGAATACTGAAATAAAGACAATAAAGAAAAACACAGAGGGAATTATAGAAATGGATATTTTGAGAAAATAATCAGGAACCACAAATGCAAACATAAACATACAAAGGATGAAAGAATCTCAAGCGCTGAAGATACAGTAGAGGAAATAGATTCATCAGTCAAAGAAAACATTAAATCTAACAAAAACTTAACACAAA
>LOJH01050691.1:1292-14364 GCA_001685095.1 Ellobius talpinus
ATGCCACTGCACAAAACACACATGCAACAGAGTGAGCAAGAGGAATTTAGAGACAAAAACATAAGTAAACTAGGGGACTAGGCAGGGTATAACTCAGTAAAGATGGTGGGACTTGGTCACCTGACTAGGCTTTCAGTTAAGATAGTGAAGTCACCTGACCTCAGTTAAGATGGCAGTAAGGTCACCTGACCTGAGTCAAAATGGTGGTAAGGGGGCTGGAGAGATGGCTCAGAGGTTAAGAACATTGCCTGCTCTTCCAAANACAGAATATTGTATACATTTAAAAAAAGCCACAAAAAATGGTGGTAAGGTCACCTATGTAACAGAGATAACACTGGGGAACCAGGCAGGGTATACCTCAGTAAAGATGGCAGGACTTGGTCACCTGACCTGGCTCCCAGTTAAGATAGTGGTGAAGTCACCTGACCTCAGTTAAGATGGTGGTAAGGTCACCTGACCTCAGTCAAAATGGCAGCAGTCACATGTTGTATGGAAGAGACACCTAGAGGCATGATCCACCCTGTTGCCGAGCCACCATGCCAAAAGCCACAGTGGGGACCAAAAGGCTGGAATTGAAAACAGCCACCTCGTGGATCTGACCAATCTTATTGGCAGCAGTAGCAGTGGCAGGGACAGTTTGAGGAAAAGTATAGCCGGCAGGACACTGGCATAGCTGAAAACATGAAAACTGCAGGGCGTGTAGAAGAGCATCCTTTCTCTACAGACTGGCTTCAGTCTGGGCAACTCGGAAGCCAGAGAGGCTGGAGGCCGCTCTGAGTGGTCTCTCACGGCAGAGACCACTGACGAGTGGTCCAAAAGAAAAGAAAAGAAAGAAAAGAAAAGAAAAAGAATGTAGAAAAAGAAAGGAGAAAAAGAAAAAGAAAGGAGAAAGAAAAGTTCGAGAGACCCTGGGCCCCCAGTCGAATGCACCACACAGCATGTGCAGTGCTAGGGCAGGAGGAATGACCCCGGGGCATCCAGTCACATTTTTAGCTATGGAAAGCAGCAAAGAGTTCAGTCATAGCCGCGAAGGCTGTGGTTGGGGGCTGGAAGGGGAGAACTCACCACCAAAGCTGCTGGTGTGCGTAGAGATCGGCGTTCAGGCAGACGGAACACATGGTTGCTGTGGAAAAAATACCCAGTTCTGGATCCAAGTCCAGGAGAGGGGCAGAGAAGCCTCCCGAGTCTCAGGCACCAATGTTATGGCTTAAGTGAAATGCTGTGGATACCCGAGTGGTGGCAGTGGACAGCAGGCCATGAGACCACACCGCAGGTCCTCCAGTGGCGGCAGGCAGTGGGCCATGAGGGCCAATGGATCCCAGCTGCACGGTGGGTAAGAGACCTCTGCCATGCAGAGGAAGTATTTATTTAGTGGGTTATGGAAGGGATGGGGAGAGGGAAGGAAAAGAGGGATGAGGAAAGAAACAGAGAGAGAGAAAGGGGGAGAGGAGAGGAGCCACGGCAGGGACTACCTCTTTGGGAGAGAGATTGAAAAGGAAGAGAGCTCAGGCCAGTAGCAGAAGGAAAATCTGCCTGCCTCAGTGGTGGACAACTGGGGTGGGGTAGGGGAGTGGGCGGGGCTTTCTCTTAAAGGGACAGGACATACCATTATACCTACACCTTCAGACAGACATACATACATGCAGGCAAAACACCCATGGCCATAAAATAAAAATTAAGAGGAAGCAGTCTGTGAGGTTGGGTGAGGTCCACCCCTAGACTTGGGGTCTTGGAAACAACCCACCACGCTAGTAGCACAAAGCATTATGATGACAAAGCATTGGGCTGTGAACCTTCACAAGAGGGGTCCAGCTGGTATGTGTGTGTGACGCAGGGAGCATGCCCTGACTTCATGGATTTGCTTGGACCAGGCTGCCTGCTGGATGCCTTCCCACAAGCTGATTCTTAGATGGGGCATGCCAGGCTCCCCTACTACCAAGGCTCTACTTCTCTCCTTCTCTTGTCTCTTAGGCCACTAAGACCTTGAAGTAGAAATCCCTCTACCCACCCAGACCCAAACTACTCTGAAGCCATACCCACATCGCGTTTAACAGTAAACAAACGCTTCTCTCATTTGTTTCTCCCTAGAACGGGTGTGAATAAAGAGCAGGGTAAATTTCCCATTGCTCCCTTACAGAAGTGCTGGTGCAAGCCAGCAGTAGGAAACCAGGGGTCTCTAGCCCTAACCAAAACTTTTTCTCTCTGAGCCTTAGTTTCCCAACTGTAGACCAAATATGTTGGCTGGTGCCCTCATTTCCTGGGTTTGCTTCCCGGGCTGCTGTTATGCACAATTAACAAGGGCTTGAATCCTTGGCTGTGGCTCTCCTGCAGTGCCTTTCCTTTTGCATCATGCACTGCCAACTTCCTGGCATCCCTTAAGATTGGTTGCTTAAGTTACCCGCAGGTGCAGTACAGTTGCCAAAGAGGTGTATTCCAGTTGAGTGCTAGTGGGTATAGACCTAATCCAGCACCTTCCAGGCTTGGCTGCAGGTGGTGGAGACAAGGTTTGTCAGTGCGAGCTGAGGAAGAGGATCATCCTGAGACTGAAGCCTGGCGGATGCACCATTGAGCAAGCTGCATTTTCAGTCCTGCTGGTGGAGGGTCGGATCTCTAGAAGCAAATGCTGACAGATTCAGCCCGGGATCTGGAGGCCTGGGGTCACTTGTGTATGTTTTAGACGGTATCTTTGCTTATCTGTTCTTTTTATTACCTCTCCCTTTCTAATCCACCTCAGATCCCCTCGTCTTTCTGACTCTCGGGGTCAGCATCTCTCTCGGTCTAGAGGCGCTTTCAAAGGACTTCCCGCTCTGTGTGCGCCGATTAGGGGTTGGAGCACGACATATGAACCGATTGCGTTGCCCAATGAAGCCAGCAGGAGTCGCTATCTAACAGGCTCTGAGGGGGCGTGGCGGAGGCGTAAGTGGAGGGGGCGTGGTCCCGAAGCCAGCCGACCAATAAAGGCGGCGGGCGTGTGGCCTAGGTTCGCTTCCTGGGTCGTGTGACCTTGGTTGTGGCTGCCGTAGGTTTCTCCGTGCGCCTTCTCACTACCCGCGCCGTCTCCCGCTCCGTGACCGCGATGCTGGCGCTGCGCTGCGGCCCCCGCCTGATCGGCCTGCTCTCTGGCCAGCGCTCCGCACCGCTGCTCCTCTCCGCGACCCGCGCCTGCAGCGACAGCGGAGCACGCGACCCGAACTCCTCCTCCCGGAACCCTCTCGTGTACTTGGACGTGGGCGCCGACGGGCAGCCTCTCGGCCGCGTGGTGCTAGAGGTGAGGACCCTGGACCCGATCGGCCCGGCTTGGGCGTAGGGCAAACTTTACTTCCTGGGCACCGTTCTATGCTTAGCACGCCGGGTGACCTTGGGCCTCTCACTTCCAAACCCTGAACCTCAGTTTCCCCGTCTCAGAGAAGCGACTTCAGTAAGGTTTGTTCCAGGGCGCTTCCACACACTGAGGAGTGTGGAGGCGAGAGGGGGGTTGGTGTGGAAGAAAAGGTCAAGGTCAGAGCGCACTGAGTGACAGACCCCTGGCGGGCCAGGGCCGAGGCTGGGCTTCTGAGACCCTCTGCGCCCGAGGTTGGACCCAGAGCTCTGAGGTGGGTGTCTCAGGTCCAGGTGTTGCCGGGTGCTCACGTAGTGGTCTGAGTTTAACACCGCGCGCACTCCGGATCCACCCCCAAGTCCTGGCTACTTAGGAGCAGGCCTGGGGAATGCTAGTGGGAAGGTGGTTAGACCGGAGCCCAATCCTCTACACTCTCTGAAGTCCATACTCAGCAATAGCTCCTGTTTCACCCTTACTTAAAAAGAAAAGTAGGAAATAGTCACTAAGATAGGTCTGAGGCCCTAGCCGCCTTCAGGCTGTTCCACTTTAAACAAAGGGACCGGTTAGTGTTGACTGACCGATTTATTGGGATGTGGGGGGGGACGACTGGTATTTATTGTTAAGCCTCAGTTTCCCCATGAGGTGTACATCCCTAACTCCTTTTGTTGAAGAAGGATTTTCGATGTTATTTTGTTATGTTTTTTTGAGACATGGTTTCTCTGTGTAGTAGCCCTAGCTGTCCTGGAAACTCACACTGTAAACCAGGCTGGCCTTGAACTCAGAGATCCGCCTGCCTCTGCCTCCAAATGGCTGGGCATAAAGACGTGCACCAGCACCAAGGGATTCTTAAGAGAAGCTGAGAAGCAAGAGGCAAGCGTGGATGAGGCTACGGTCTTTCCTTAGCTGTCCCCTCCTTCCCTTCTGTGTGCCTCAGTTTCTCTCTGCCCTGAGGAATGGCAGCTGGTTCTAACTATGATACTCTTGGTCCAGGGACTCATGCTGAGGGCCTCCAGCTGCCTATTCTGTCCCAGAAAGTGGCCCTGGAAGACACTGGTCTCTTCTGATAGATAAGAAATCGAGGCTGCCTCCAGCAAGTCTTGGGTTCAGGAAGCAGCTGCCAGAAACGATAGCTGCTTTGGCTATTCTAGAAGGGTTGGAGGTCATAGGAAAAGAATGGTCCTGTGGTTCTTTCTCCTGGTGCATTGACCGCTGGGTGTGAATTGTGAGGGGGTTCTTTCCTACACCTGCTTCTGGACTAACCATTTCTTTTTTGTTCCTTTTCCTTCCCATAGCTAAAGGCAGATGTTGTGCCAAAGACAGCAGGTAAGGCAGAGGTGGAAAGTGAGCCAGGCAAGGCTGATGGGCTTAGAGGAGGGGTTAAGGGCTCAGACTATGATAAAATGGGAGTTTTAACCTAAGCCCAGCTGCTGGGTTCCCCGAGGCAGCCTTTTGTCCCTCTCTGAACCTTGCTGTCAGCTCTGCTAACCAGTCTGAGGATAGCTAGACATCTCAGAACCAGGGGAAAGCCCGAGAAAGCTCCCAGACTTAGCTTCCAACCAGTTCCAGCATGATGGCACAGGTCAGGGTTGGGTAAATAGTATGTGGGCTGCTTGCCCTGTTACCCTGGCTGGCACAACCTAGAGCTCGTTTTCTAGTCACAGTGTTTGCTACTGGGTCAAGGCAGGGAAGGGGGTGCTCAGGAATGAACTCACAAGGAAAGGCAGGGTCCTTCCACACACACAGCTCACCTGAGGGGTTGGCAGGGAGGAGTGGCCTGCCCTTAACCTGCCTCTCCCTCTTTCTTCAGAGAACTTCAGAGCCCTGTGCACTGGTGAGAAGGGCTTCGGCTACAAAGGCTCCACCTTCCACAGGGTGATTCCAGCCTTCATGTGCCAGGTAACAGTAACTTGGCCCCCCGCTGTGAACGGAGCTGGCAGTGGTGATGCCCAGGATCACTAATAAGCAAGCAGGGGCCTGGTGCATGGAAGGGATGCAGCAGAAGGCTGCCAATGGGGGTGGATTTTAAGGCTTTGAAGGGGCACGGGAGTAGAATAGTCTCTAACTTTAGCATTCTGTGTGCCCTTGAGCACTGGGCATGGTAGAAGAGAGGGAATGGGAGGAAGGCCGCTAAATCGGGATTACACATGCTTGGACTTGTAGATGCCTTCCTAGTGAAGGGTTTTTCCCAGTTAAATGAATGCATTCTTTAGTCACATGTTCTTCCTGTTTTGCATACATGTAAGCAGTGCTGTGTCAGGTTTGGGATAGGTGTTTGCAACAAAAACTTCTTGGGCGAATTCAAGGTCAGGGGTTAATGAGACCAGAAGAACTAGAGATGGGCATAGATGTCATGGCCTCTCTGAAGTTCTTTCTGCCTATTCTTCCCACTGTAACCAAGTAACGGGGTTGGGACTGTACCTGCTGACACTCTGTTTACACATTGCGTATGAAGGTGAGGTGGACAGGGCTCTAGCTGAACCCAGCCAAGCTCTGTGACCTTTCTCCTGCAGAGACTCCCAGCTCCCCCTAGGGTTGGTAGATGAGGTAGGCACTAAGGCGGTAGCTGGAGTTCAGGAAGGGGCTTGAAGTTTGGGAGAGCTCTTTATGGCTTGGAGTAGTGACCTCTGGAGGCTCAGGCAAGATGACTGGGGACGGCTTATTGGTATCTGTGGATGCTTTAGCTGGGCAAAGCAGCTCATACCTCTCACTGAAGGGTCCTGTCTCAGAAACCACAGTGCAGCCATGACTACCAACTGGGCACAGAACTGCTGTTGTGCTCTTTCCGTTTGGGCTCTCTGAGAAAGATTCCCAGCTCCCCTGTGTCATGTGTCTGCAAAACCTTTGGGCTTGACCTTGGGGAGAGTGATGCTGGGGCAAAGGAGGGGACAGCCTGGGGAACTGGTCTTCCCCTCCAGCCCATCTCTGAGACCAGGACCCCTATTCACCTGCTTGTGATTCTCTGAGGAATTGTGGGTTGAAAATCAGAACACCTCAGGCATGTGGTTACTGAAAAACTAGCTCAGGCAAGAAAGCAGACTTGTTATGATGTGGCTCCAGAGGCTTGGTTTTAGCTTTGCCTGTTTTATCTCAGGCACTGGATGGTTGTTGGCCCCTTTGCCTGAGGGTGGGCCTTGGGTGGGTTGGGCTGCCTTTTCAGGGGACCCACCCTGCCAGTTGTGTGGTAACCAGTTACAAGGTGTTCTCTGTGCAGGCTGGTGACTTTACCAACCACAATGGCACGGGAGGGAAGTCCATCTACGGAAGCCGCTTTCCTGACGAGAACTTCACATTGAAGCATGTGGGGCCAGGTATGTGGGACTGTGAGCCCCTCTCTAGTGTTCTCTGCTGTTCTGTGCCATCTGGATGCTGCCACACCCGGCTGCCCAGGGAAGGTGTGCTCCACAGCTGCCTGACATCCATCCAGGCAGTTCAGCCTTTCCAGCTCATTGGGTTTCCCTAGGACTTTCTCACTTTTAACTCTGTAAAGGCCAGACTTTCTGCTGTAATTCCAGTACTTGGGAGGCTGAAACTGGAGACCCTAAAGGTTGAGGCCATCTTGGGCTACATTTTGAGACTTGTTTCAACAAACAATAACCAAATTTCCTTATAGAAACTTGGTTGGGGAGTCTTGAAGCAGAACCCAAGGCAGAGTGTAGGAAAGTGTAGAGGCCGTATCTTGGGATCCACTCAACACTCACACTGAGATCCCTACAGTCCTTCCACTGCAGCCCCCCATAGAAGACTAGCTGGCAATCAAGGCACACAGCTCTTGGGTCTGGATGTTAGCACTGCTTCCCTCTGGTTCCTGTGTCTGCAAGTTCACATGTCCTTGATGAATGTGAGCCACCTGTTCTGAGCAGCAGCTCAGATGCTGTTCCTCGTCTGTCACAGCCCTCTCTGCTTGTCTCACAGGTGTCCTGTCCATGGCGAATGCAGGCCCCAACACCAATGGCTCTCAGTTCTTTATCTGCACAATAAAGACAGACTGGTGAGTAGTTCACACTGTAGGACCTCGGAGAATGAAGCCAGAGGAGGTCTGTGCAGTCGGAAGGGCAGTGTGCAGCTAGACCATCTGCTCTGGTCCAGCGACTTGCTCCTCACTGTACATCTGAGAGACAGGGAAAATATTGAGGGACAATTTGGGCTGTTCTGTGACTATGTCGCACCTATGCTTCCCAGTGGTGCTGTTGACTAGAATTTGATTTGTGTTGTTCCTGTACCCACACACACAAAAGGGTTCTTCTACCACACATTTGGGAAAGTGCTTCAGTATCACTGTCTGAGTAGAAGCCATTTTGTCTGGCTTAGCCTGATGCTTTCTTGGCTTGCTTCCACCACAGAACATGCTTGTGGAATCCTAGATATCGAGGCAAGTTTCCCTCAAACACCGTTAGCACAGCTGCACATAGCTCCCGCACCTTTCAGCCCCCTGCTGTCTAGAAATGCCTTTTTCCTGGTAGAACCTCCACTAAACAACAGTCCTCAGTGTTCCAGACCTCAGGTCCCTGGACTTGAGAGGCAGCAGCTGAGAACTTTAGAAAGCCCGTTTGCACGACTTTAAAGAAACCTAAGTGACAGGATGGCATTTGCTAGCCTCTGTCATCCAAGCCATGCAGGGCTGCCAGGACTGGGCATGTTGTTGCTGGCTCCACACTCTTTGCTCCTGTCACGGAAGCCTTAATGGGCCTTGCAGTTCTGCCCCTAATTCCGTTTTGTGTTCTTGGAACTCAAAATCAGGAGCTGCTCAGCACCAGGCTTCTCCCACTTGACCTGACTCTCGGTTTGCCTCCTGAAGTAGTCTGTTTGTACAGTGTCTTACTGTTTGAGCAGCTCTGTGCCCATCATTTTCCTGGGCAAAATAAGAAAAGCTCACTTCTCATAGGTAAGGTCACCAAGATTCAGATCAAGGTACCAGGTCAAATCCCAGGGTGACAGAACATGCCCAGCATCTTCTGGAGTGCAGCTGGGAAGCTCATAAAGCTCACAAAGCTTTGGGGGGGGGGTGTTCCTTTGAGAATTAGTACCTTTGGCAAATAATTCTATGCAGGGTGCTGGGTGTTTTCTCACTTAGTTCAACCCTCCTCAGGCTGGATGGCAAGCATGTTGTGTTCGGCCATGTCAAAGAGGGCATGGATGTCGTGAAGAAAATAGAATCTTATGGCTCAAAAAGTGGGAAGACATCTAAGAAGATTGTCATCACAGACTGTGGCCAGTTGAGCTAACTCACAGCCAAGGTGCTAGGACAGTAGCAGCCGCCCGTATGTTGGTTCACCCAGGTGCTCCAAGCACAGGCGTCCCAAAGGACTGTTTGTGGCCATGTCCCCTACTGAGTATGAAGAAGGCTACTCAGGCACACAGTCCTTCACAGGACCAGGCTGCTCTCAACTGACCATCCTTCCTCAGATCCTGTTTCTGGGCCTCAGTGTGGCCATCGGGCCATGCAAGCGTTCCCTTGATTGCCATTCATGTGTGCCTTGGACATTGACATTGCTGACCAGTTAGCATCCAGGGAAGGGTCCTGACTTTTCCTTGACCAGTGGGGACAGCAGTTGCTTTTAATGTTGTCTCCTCATAGAAACGACACTGTGACACTAACTGCACTGTACTATGTGTGACCTAAGTTGGCACAAGCCACAACCCCCTGACCCTGGCTTCTGATACATAACTCAGGGCTCTTGTGAAAGTTTCAAGATCAATGCCTTTCCTCCCAGTTACTGTGAATCCTGCTGGTTGGCTGCTGTGACTTTTGAAGGGAGCCTGTGGGATAGAAGCAGCTGGACCTGGGGGCAGACCTATGAGCTGGGGCTGTCTGCTCAATGTGAATTCCTGTGTTAAAACCTGCCCATGCAATACTGTCCTGAGGAAGAACATGTGTCCTGGCAGGCTTTGCTTTTTCTATATGTTAAAGAAATCCAATTTGTCAATGATAATATATGTAAAAGATTTCTGGAACGGTCCTTGTGTTTATCTCAAATGTGATAATAAATCTTATTTTCTAAAAAACCATTGTCTCTGGATTTAGACAGAAATCTGAAAGTTAAGTGTTTGGTGCTTGTTTTGAGACAAGGTCTTGCTGTGTGGGCTAGACTGGCCTACAACTTGCTGTCTAGCCTTGACTAGCTTCAAACTCTCTTGATCCTCCTGAATGCTGCTGGGATTACAGGCATGTACCCTTGTATCTAGCCAGAACCAACTCTCAAGTTAGCATGTGTAAGGTTCTGTGCTTTGAACTGTTTTTTGTTTGTTTTGTTTTATGGTGCTAGGGCCTTTGTACATCAAGGCCTACCCTCAGCCCTGTGCTGAGGAATTCTGTGGAGAGCATCCCAGTTAGTAGCTCAGAGACCTGTGAGTACATCCTTGTTGCCGTCTGTGCTGTGGAGATGATCCAGAGGATCACAATCCCCACAGCCCCCACCATGAGCACTACCTCCATGCAGAGTCCCAGCTCTGCTCAGTGACCAAGCTTCAGCTTCCCTCAGCTGCATAATGTGTGCGTGACACCTAGATCTCACGGGTGTGATTCATGTCAGGTGCATGGCCTTGGGCCTGATGGTGTCATAACAAGCTCTGGGTAATGACAAGAGGATGACATTTCCCATGTATCAGATCCTTAGGAAAGGGGTCTTGCCTAAGCAAGGAGCTGAGGTCACCAAATGTTAGGGGTGTGTTTCCCTGTTCATGCTGGGCTGAAACTTGGAATTCTTCATATTGCTGAATTTTCACGGAGGGCAGGATTGGGGTGAGCAAATGACTAAGAGTTCCCTTAGGTGGGCAGGGACACTCCTAGAGGAGGGATTTGGGCTCTGGCTGGGGTGAGTAATGCATTCATTCAATATAGTATTCCTGAGTCAGGTGTTGTGAGGTTATGGGTGGCCTGGTCACTGTGAGGTCATGGTGGCCAGACTGAGTCTTTCAGTGTCAAGGAGTTTCCATGAAGTCAGCTCAGCTCCACAGGTTGGGAGCTTGATTGGACTGGTAGTTTCAAAGCGGTTCTGAGAGCATCCTCAGAATGCCCAGGTGCGATGGCATGGACCCTGAGGCCTGTGTCTACAAGTTACTCTCCAGTTCTTTCTTCAGTGGGACTGCCTTGGGAGTTCACTTGAGAAGCAGATCTCAGCTGAATGACTGATAATCGCACTTGCAGGTGAGTGAACAGGCCATGGGCTGGATTGTGATCATCTGGAGAATGCAGTCAAGGCAACTGGCAAAGGGCAGAACCCTGAGTTCTGTGTGCGCAGAAGGTACACACAAAGGGATTCTTAGAGAGTCACACAGGTACTTTACCATTGAGCCCTGGCCCCCAGCACCTCAACCTTTTTATTTTCCATATTGGCTTTGAAGTTGCTTTATAGCCCTGGCCAACTTTGAACTTGTAATTCTTCTGCCTCAGTCTTTTGAGTAGCTGGGATTAAAGGCCTATACCCATGCCCCAGCTGCTTTAAGCAATTTATTTTAAAAATAAAGTGTTTTGAAAGCATTCATTTATTTATAAATCTATAATTTAATCATTTTACAATTTATGTATTTATTTTTTTCTGGTGCTACATGGTGAAGTCCAGGCCTTACCGATGCTGGGTAGATGACCTTCCAGAGCATAGGTCAGAGGTGTGCTGTTGATGCCTCTGGAGTTGCCTGCTGACCTGGGGTGCTCCAGGTACCAGTGACGAGTTAAAAGGAAAGCCAGCCTCCTTGGGCTGTGACCTACCTACTGTCAATGTCTGAGGGGTCTCAGAGTTAGAAGGTGGGAGGACTTTTGGTTCCTTCTCACTGAGGATATGTGTGCTGTGTCTCCATCCAGCGGAATCTAGGGGTACAGCAGGCATGCAAGAATTTTCTAGAACCACTCCCCAAAGGCAAAGACAAGGTCATCAACCTCTGCTGTTCTCTCAGCACTGCAGAGGCCTAACAAGGTTTGGGGGGTATTTTTGTTTGTTTTTTTGTGCAGCACCATTTTAAGTAACACCGAAAACCCCAGCTTGTTGCTGGCCAGTAGCCCTCAGTACCTAATGCATACAGCAATATCTCTGAGTACCTAATGTATACATCAGTGTCCCTTAGTACCCAATGCATACATCAGTACCCCTTAGTACCTAATGTATACATCAGGATCTCTGAGTCCCTAATGCATAAATCAGTGTCCCTCAGTACCCAATGCATACATCAGTATCTCTGAGTACCCGATACATACATCAGTGTCCCTCAGTACCCAGTGCATACATCAGTGTCCCTTAGTACCCAATGCATACATCAGTAGCCCTCAGTACTTAATGCATACATTAAGTAGCCCTCAGTATTGTAACATGAACGGGGCCTGCTTGTTGGGGTTTCTGTCCTGCCCCACAGCCGGCAAGCCCCAAAGAAAATCACACAGAGATCTCTATAAGTTANATCAGCATTTATTTAAAGCATGATTGACAGAATACAGACAATTCTCCCGCACCACAGTATCTAACACATACATCCGTAGCCCTCAGTACCTAATTCATACATAAGTGGTGAACCTACATGTGATTCCTAGATGCCATCATATAGACACCTTATGTTTTCAAAAACCCAAAACATCAGTTTTCTGAGATACACAATAGCTTCTCAGAATGACTTCGCTGAGGTAAAATTTGCATACAGTAAAATTCACACATTTTAGTTGTACCATCAGTGATTTTTGAAAATCACATCTGATTAATGGCCATCAGTTAAGACACAAAACCTCACTGCCTTTACCGAATCTTCCCTACATCTCTTTCTAGGCAGCCAATGAGTTCCATCACCATACAGTGAACTTTGTCTGTCCTAGGACTTGGTGTGGAAATGGTGTGAAACAGGAGTCACTATTTTGTTCCTGGCATCACTAGCACAGTGCATGGGAGAGTCGAACACAGTGGTTCTCAACCTGTGTGTTGCAACCCCATTGGGGTCAATGGACACTTTCTCGGGGGTCATATATCAAATATTTACATTATGACTCATAACAGTGGCAAGGTTATAGTTATGAAGTACAAAGAAAATACTTTTATGGTTGGGGTCACCACATGAGGAACTGTATTAAAGGGTCACAGCATTAGGAAGGTTGAGAACCACTACTCTAACATTTGTCTGGGTTCTGCAGGTCTTTGCTTCATGAAGAGCAGTTTCTGTAAATGTTTCCTAGGTGTAATAAGGCCCAAGGCCTGGACTCACAGGGTTCTGGGAGAGCATGCAGTACCTGTGCTCCTTTCTTGAGACTGCCTTTCACCTGAGCTGGTTTTAAACTCCTGCACTCAAGAGATCTTTTGCTGCAGTTTTCCAAATAACCTAGAATATGGACAAGTGTTGTGGGGCACAGTAAAGGGCACTTTGCTCTTGAGTCATTGTGTGTGTGTGTGTGTGTGTGTGTGTGTGTGTGTGTGTGTGTGTGGTGGCACTGGGGATCAAACTCAAAGCCTTATGCAAGCATAGCATTCTGCCGCTGAACTATAACTTAGCCCAGCTGGGGCCTACTGAATGTTAAACCATGATTTAGTTCAGAGATGCTAGGCTGGCTTAACATCAGAAAAGTTAATTAATATAATACAATAATTTCATATATATATATGTGTGTGTAAACACAATATTAGAATAAGATGCAGTGTGTTTTAAAAAATGTACATAGGCTTGGGAGCGAGGAAAAAAGAATAGAGACAGTAATAAAAAGACATAGTTTTAAAAAGTAAAACTTGGGGTTGGAGAGATGGCTCAGTGGATAAGAGCACTGGCTGCTCTTCCAGAGGTCCTGAG
>LOJH01050695.1:3024-15657 GCA_001685095.1 Ellobius talpinus
TTCTAATCGATTCAAGATTTCATTCACTTTCTTCTCTACGGTCACAATTTTTACCTTTGAGGGAGGTAAGGGGAAAAGTACTTAGCTTTAATTATTTTTCTCTCACCTAAGAGGGGCAAGTCATGGGCTTTCCTTACCCAGTTTAACACCCTTAGGAACATCACACTCAGCCTGGAGCCAGGCTCCGCCTCCTGTGGTGGCATGAACACTTACATCCTTCTGCCTGTGAAAGCCTATCTGCCCCACATCCATGTCAGCTGTTTTCTTCAGGTTAGACCAAGGCGTGTATACCACATTAACGTTGTTCATCTTGCAGCCTGCCGAGAGAGACTGTCTTCAACAGGCAGGAAACATGAAACCGAGCGGCGTAGCCCTCACCCACAGCAAAACATCATCCACCCATCCCAGACAAGGCTTGAGATCGGAGATCTTGACACCTCCAATGTCACAAAGCATGAAAGACAAGTGGAAAATCAAACATGAAGCCAAAGTATTAAAGTGGGAAAAGCAAGGGTAAACGACTAACATCAGGGGCTTCCAAGAACTCCCTAAAATTGAACACAAAATTATCATGTGTATAGTTTTCAAGAGAAAAGAACCAAGTGAGTTTCCCTAGACTCTTGAAGGAATCTTTGAGGCAGTGATGGGTAACCAGTAATATACAGCTACAGCCTGGGATTTTGGAGAGCCAGCCTGGCAATACCTAACCAGCTGCACAAGCTCAGAGGTGCCTATTACTCTCTGACCCCATCTGACATTGAGGACACTAACACGTTTAGGAAGGTTTGTTTGGTTATCAGTGGAGCCCTTTTCCCTAAACAAAACCTGATTCTGACCTAAAATGGGCCAATTTAGCAGAAACCAGCAAGTTCAATCCCTGTTCCCTTGGTGTTGAGTAGGAAAGAATTTGGCAACTACAGAGTTGCTAGTGGCGTGTCCCCTGCACTCTCACGATTCTCTTCAGTCCTCAGCAGCATCCTCTGGTACTGATTAAGAGTGGAACTCGGGGCCCAGCTTCACAGTCTGTTATGTGAGCAATCATTGTGGAAGGCTAAGGGAGGAAGGGGAGTTAATTCCCATGTTACCATTCCTCCCCCATGTTCTCTCTAGAACTCATAAACTGTAAGGACATTAAAAAGAAAGAAACAGAGCCGAGAATAAGGGGTGGACAGCTCTTTGAACCAAGGCTCATTTGCGAGTCAGGGGCACAGGGGAGAACAAGGCAGTGTGCAAGAAGCTGGAAGAGTTTGCTTGTTTCAGTGCTCATTTCAGTAAATGAAAATCTAAGATTATCTATCTCCTCATAAAACAGAACACCCTCACTCATACAGCCTGTTGATGGAGTTGAAAACTGGTGGCTCCAAAAGGTAATTTTTAAGCTTCTTTGTATACACTCGTAGTTTGTTATTAAGACCGCCTGAGTTGAGGCTGAAGACACCAGTCTGCATGAAGGAAGGCTGCCAAGCTCTCATCATGCAATCATGGACCCCAGTGCCTGTTATCAGCTGTGTTTGCTCTGGATCATCTTCCACCTTCATTTATAACCACTTATCTCTCTCTAGCCAGGTCTATATCCTACCCTAAAATCTCAGTCATTCAGACCAATACCTCTCAAACCCCTTCATAACTGCTACCCCATCCTAGACCTTTCTTTCAGATTAAACCTTACCTAGTAGAATTAAGTAGGCACCAAGCCCAGTATTTTAACTACTGCCTAAAACACACAGGGCACTTGTTCCCAGCCCACACTGCACACTGGCTCACCCAGAGAGCTTCTGAAAGAAAACAACACTCAAGGACCACCCAGATCATCACAACTTAAAGGAAGGATAAAGTATGGAAGAGAAGGGAAAAAGAAAAGACATGGTTTAAAGTCTCTAGCTCTAAGCCTGGTGTAGTCACACACACAAACCTGTATCTAGCATCCAGGAAGCCGAAACAGGAAAATTTTGAGTATCAGGCCAGTGTGGGTTACACAGTGAGTTCCACACTAGATTAGGCGACATAACAAGATCCTGGCTCAAAACACCCAAACAAGGGGCTGGAGCAATGGCTTAGTAGTTAGGAACACTAGATACTCTTCTAGAGGACCCGGGTTCAATTCCCAACACCCACGTGGTGGCTACAATTGTCTGTAACCCAGTTCCAGGTAATCTGACACCTTCTTCTGGGCTCCAAGGGCACCAGACATTCACATGGCATAGACACACATGCAAACGAAACACCATACACATAAAATTACATTTAAATTTTTACAAAAGAAAAACTGAAACCCCTCTAATTTTAAGATCTGATGACAAATGATGGTAGCAGACAGCAACATTGACAGCAGAGCCACGAGACACACCTCCTTAGCTACCAGCACCGCACTGCTCCCAGCAGTCTGAAGTAGAGCAGGGAAGGAGAGTCACAAGTGCCAAGACTCAGAGGGACAGTGGGACTTGAGGAGTGGGAGATGAGCTGCTAGTCCCCTGACAAGCAGCAGAACTGCTCCCTCCTCAGCCTTCTCTTCTGGGGTCCTCAGCACGCCAACATCAACAGCAGGCTTGCTAAAATGGACTTCATTCCAGACACAGAAAAAGTACACGCTGACTCAGAAAGTCAGGAAAACTGACCTTGAATGCTATTGGCCTTCACGAGGTGGGCACAGTCCATGAGAACCTCCTTTGGAATGTCTTCTATCTTCTCTCCCTGCAACATAAAATAAACCGAACAGTCCTCTTTGGTTACTGATGGTCGCTGGGACACTCACAGCACCTGCTGTCTTACCTGCGGGACACGGGCTTACAGCAAGCAGGGGGCTCTTCGGGTCGGTTACAGAACACTGAAAGATGAAGTGAATTTACCATGCCCACACAGGATGCTACCTGAACTAAGAGAAGGCACTAACACGGAAAACTACACTTTACACCTTTTAAGAACCATGCTGCAGATATTAACTGCAGTTATGTCCCAGTAGCTTTTGTCCTTGTTCTTTTCTGGAAAGCATGTGGAGAAATGGTGCCCATTTGACATCTAGAAGTCTCCCTGCCTGAGGTCTCTATAACTGTCCTTTGAAAGAAACACCTTGGAATTTTGGATCCCAAACATCTCACAGACCATTTACCCCCCAGCCAAAATCAGGGTGAGTTCTTGTGTTGGAGTGTTGGATCCCCACTATTTACCACAAGGGAGAAATGACAGAGATGCCACTTTCTCTACAGAAATTGCTATCAATCAAAGATCTGAGTAAGTAAAGCTATTTCCAAAAAAAGACAATGGAGAAAATCAGTTTAGAATCAGGTTCTATTGGGCATGGGATTACAGAAACAGTTGTCAGACGACAAGTGCTACATAGAACTCAGTGCTGAAATAACTTTATCTCACTGCTGTGCTTCAAACTTCTATAATTTCCAAGTGTGTATGTGTGGTGTGATGTGTGTGTGTGTAGTGTGTGTATGTATGTGCGGTGTGGTGTGTGTGTTTGTGTGTAGTGTGTGTGCGTGTGTGGTGTGGTGTGTGTGTGTGTACATGTGTGTGTGCGCAGTGTGTGTATGTGTTGTGTGGTGTGTGTGTGTGTGTGTGTGTGTGTGTGTGTGTGTGGTGTGGTGTCTGAGAGGTGAACCCAGAGCCTTCCTTCTATATGCTAGGCAAGTACTCTATCACTAAATTACATTCCCAGCTACATTTAAAATTATGAATATATGGTGCTCATCACTAAAGAGAAAGTCATGAATTCATGTTTACATTCCGCTACCTTTTGCAATCGAAGGTATACATGAGCTGAAGAGAGTTTGTCCACGTGAAACCTGCAAGGAAGGAAAACACTTTTAGCAAAACAACCATGTCCTCGGCCACTTGCATCAAAAGCATCCTATTCCAAGAAAGTACTCCCTGGGACTTATTATAAAACTGTCGCCATCTCCAAAGGGCTGGCCAGCGACCTGGAAAGGCAAGAGGAACCCAAGAGCTGTGCAGCTGGTGTGGCTCCAGGCCAAGATGAGTCAGATAGTAAATATGAAAACATCCTGGGAAGAGTGAAGCTTCAAGTGACAAAAAGAGCTATCAGTGACCAAGGGCTTCACGGAAGAATTGAGATTTGGCTGCCCCTGACTAAAGCACAGGCCAAGAAAAAAGCCAGGGAAAGAATTTCAAAGAGAAAGGATGGAAGAAGTCAGTGAAACTCCACTGTTGCTGACCTGGGAGCCTCTCAGGACTGCAGTCTGGAGAAGAGGAGAATATGGTTTCTGATATCTCAACTTTACAACATTGGCAAAACAACCAAAAACAAGGATCAAGTTCATATTTAGAAAAGTCAGCTCACTAAGCAGACTACAACATTAAATGGATCAGGTTTAGAATTCTTCCAATCCCCCACCAAGCCCCACTCACAGACAATGGCATCAATGCGCACCCCTGGGTGGACAGGGTCTCTGCGGCACTGGCACTGTCCTAAAATCATTCAAGACACCCCACAGCACTGCTTCTTTCTTGGCATAGGGCTCACTACATAGCTCTGGCTGCTGGGGGACCAATGGTCTTTTACTCTGTCACTTGTATTATTTTTAATAAAATGCTCATTGGCCAGTAGCTAGGCAGGAAGTACAGGTGGGACAACCAGGCAGGAAGTAGAGGAAGGACAATGAGAACAGGAGAATTCTAAGAGAGGAAAGAGTCAGTCTGCAGTCATCACAGAGGAAGCCAGACAGAGCAAGCAAGATGTGACTGCCTCACCGAAAAAGGCACCAAACCACTTGGCTAACAAAGACAAGAATTATGGGCTAATATAAGTTATAAGAGTTAATAAGAAGCCTGAGCTACTAGGCCAACCAGTTTATGATTAATGTAGATCTCTGTGTGTTTATTTAGGACTAAACGGCTGTGGGACCTGGTGGGACAGAAACCTCAGTCAACACCTGGCTGGTCTGGTACTTGCTATGTAGACAGACTAGCATTTTACTTAGATTCTTCTGCCTCTGACTCCTAAGTGTTGGGAATGAGGTGGGACATATCTCCACAGCATATTAAAGTCACTTTTCTTTAGGGTTTGTTTGTACTAGGTAGTTTTATGTCAACTTGACAGCAGCTAGAGTCATCATCAAAGGAGGGACCCTCAAGTGAGACAATGTTTCCATAAGATGGGGCTGTAGGCAAACCTATTAGTGATGGATGTGGGGGATTCTAGGTAGAGCCAAATGTTAGTGGGAGTTTGAGTTACCTAGCCCATTGTGGGTGGGGTTACCCCTGGACTGGTAGTCGTGGATTCTATAAGAAAGCAGGCTGAGCATCATGGGAAACAAACCAGTAAGCACCACCCCTCCATGGCCTCTGCATCGGCTCCTACCTCCAGGCTCTTGCCCCGTGTGAGTTCCTGTCACATTCCATGATGAATGTTACATGGGACTGGGAGTGAAATGAACCCAAGTTGTTTTTGGTCAAGGTGTTTTATCGCAGCAATACTAACCCTAACTAAGACAGGGTTCTTATTATCCATCAATTTAATGCAATCTATTAAAATTTATGTGACATTTTTCATGCTTATAAGTCATCAAATGAAGTTGACTCACTTTGTGACACACAGAGATGGGCCTAGAATTCAAGCATCAAACAATGAACTGACCTCAGCTGAGAAGGAACACCTGCTACTCTTAGTGAAAGCTCTTTATTAGTGACAGCCCTTCCTACACACGCCTGACATGGTGACTCCGTTAACTTTAGCTGGAGCTGTCCCTAACAAGGTTTAAGGAAGCCTATGGAACCTGAGCATAGTGGCAAAGCTCTATAATTCCAGCAGACAGGAGTATCATAAGTTTGGAGTCAGCCTGGACTACTTAGTAAAACCCTGTCTCAAAACAAAGAAACAAAACCCTAAGGAGGCCTCATTGCATCCCCCCTACAGACTTCCCCAGGCATTTTTTTTTTGTTCTCGACATCTATTCTAGGTGTTAAAAGGGTCATACATTCACACTTGGTACAGGATATAGACAAGTATGATTCAGTATGAAGGCTAAGATTATGCTGTTTCTAATGTCCTCAAAGAAGCAAAATATCTTGTTATTTGTTCTGGATACGGAACAATATTCAGACTTCAGGCAAATGATCTATGTTGCTTCTTAGTCTTTACTGATAGCCAGAAATGGACATTACATAATATTTGATTCATGTTTCTCCAAACTGTTCATTTACTCATTTGCATAAAATTCATATTAATTATCACCTTTATTTGGGCATTTTTGTACCCCAAAAATCCCTTTTATAAATCTAGAAATTTTGTATATTTCATTCTCCTCTCAGAATCTTTTTTTTAAAAAAAAATATTTATTTATTATGTATACAGTGTTCTGCCTCCATGTGCCTACATGCCAGAAGAGGGTACCAGAAGTCATAAATTGTTATGAACCACCATGTGGTTGCTGAGAACTGAACTCAGGACCTCTGTTAGAGCAACCAGTACTCTTAACCTCTGAGCCATCTCTTCAGTCCCTCCTTTCAGAATCTTAAGGAAAATATTATGCTGTGAGCACCTGCCACTCCGACTTCTGCTTACTTAGTGGCAGCTCTTTATTAGTGACAGCCCCTCCACTAGCAATAGTAGCTATAGTAGATCCTTTATCTTCAAGGTCTCCTATATGGAATGCTGTCAATAGAAATATCAAACTAATTCAATATATACTAACAAGTTCATACCTGGGTATGAACTCATAAGCACTCATAAGAGTATCATGGCTAGAATGGTGGTTTGAGTAACAATGGCCCCCAAGGGCTCATATGTTTGAATACTTAGTCACCAGGGAGTGGAATTCTTTGAAAGGATTAGGGAAGTGTGGTGGCGCTGAGGTTTCAAAAGCTCATGCCAGCCCCAGTCTTTCTCTCTTTCTGCCTGATGCTCTCAGCTACTGCTCCAGTGCCATGTGTGCCACCATACTCTCCACCATGATGATGATGGACTAAGCCTCTGAGACTGTAAGTAAGATCCCAACTACATGCTTTCTTTTATAAGAGTTCTGTGGTTACGGTGTCTCTTCACAGCTAGTATATACCAACTTCAGGCTTACATTTACCAGTACATAGCTACAAAGGGCAGAGACCAACAGAAATACAGGGTTTGAAGTAATTCAGAGCAAACTTGCTGTGTTTGCTAAGTCTTTCTAGTGTTCCTAACGATGCCCACTTGAACTTTAAACTATGCCCACTTTTAGCCTCTTGCCCTTGTTATGTTCCCATTCCTGCTCATCTTGATCCCCTTCACTAACTCGGAGACTAGAATTTTCGATAAAGGAACAGTTACTTGAGGGTGTAAAGGCACAGGCAGTGAGCGACTCAGTTTCTTGAAGGGAGGGCTGTGCAAATACTGTGCATTTGGCAGTCTTGAGGTAGCAAAGACACACATCTCTCTTTTCCTCACTTGAAAACTGATTTATTTCTAATCTCATTTAATGCCTAGAAGAATCTTTGCTTAAAGGAACCTCAGAAGGTTTACCAGACAGACTCAGTTGCTGCCACAGGTAAATCCCCCAAGGCAGCGTCAGGGAATTTCAGGTTAACATCAGAATGCAGAAGAGCTCAGGGCTACTCTTTTGTCCAGGACAATCCCTGGCAGATTGTCAGGGCTGACAGCACAGGAACTGGAACAAGGCCCCGAGGTTAGGGGCTATTCTAGCAGCCCTGAGTTCTCAAATAACTTCTGGAAATAAAAGTCAACTGTGCTGAACTTTGGTCATTAATCTCTAGACTATTAAAGGTGCCAAATGGGATCTCTAGGTACCTGTCGATATAAGCCTGGTGAGTCTCAAGCTATTAAAAAAAAAAAAAAAAAAACTCAAGCAAACCGTCTTTCAAGATGTATCTTAATATGTAACCTTTCCTACATAGGCAGCTATCCTCAAATCTGTATGCTAATGTACAGCATCAGTGAACATGGCACCTATAATTCTAACACCTGGAAAACTGAGAGAAGAAATTTGTGTTTTCAAAGGCAGCCTGGGTTACACAATGAGTTCCAGGGAAGCCTGAAATAGTCAATCTCTAGCTTGAAAAAACAAAGGGGCAAAAAGTATAGCAGGTAACTGCCTAACAGACACAGACAGTGCATCAGAGAGCCCGGCATCTGCGGGAAGTACTTCAGCTGGGGACGACAGCCACGCAAAGGAGAGACAACAGGAAGCAGTCCCCGGGAGGAAGCTTCCAGGGGGTGTTTGTAGGATGGCAGCAAGTGAGTTGAGTGGGGAGTCAGTAGATATAATGAACTCTCATTATGTGCCAACACTAACGACCTTAGTTCACGAAGCAGGTGAAGAGTTGTCCTGTTGAAGACATAGGGCCTTCTGAAAGAAAGCCACAAATTCCAGAAATTCTGAGCAGTACAATCTGCCCACCTGCACGAAGGGGCCCTAAGCAGGGTCTCATCTGATGGTGCATTTGAGCTGAGAAGCCAAGACACTGTGCTGGAACAGCTTTTGTTTTCATAAGGCTTTAACATTCCTCATGTGTCGGCTACGTCCTGGTTCTCAGTGTGGACTTTAGAATGATAGGTGAACATGCCCACTGGGGCCGTGAACTAGAGCTCTTCATAACCAAGTAGATAGAAGTCCAAGAGGTCCTTTGGGGAGGCCCTGCAGATATGTGGAGGCTTCTGAGCCACAGGTAAGGGGGAGCAAGTGGAGCTTGAGTTACTCTCCATACAATACTTCCCTGTTAAGTGCTCAATGCCGCACACCTCACTGAAAACTGAACCAGAGCTTCTGAAAAGTGGCCATCTAACCTCATAGCACTCCAGGGAAATAAGGGGGAGTTCTCCAGCCCACAGCTGGAGAAAAGAGATCTGTAGAGTTACAGCAATGGGTATGGGGGTGGGAGTGGGGGGTGCAGTGAACTGAAGCCAGAAGAATGGTGCCCTAAGGAGAGGGCAAATCAATGATTTGGAAATTGAGCTGGGCCTGTGAGATCCTGGGCTGGGCCAGTAATAGCCAGTGCAGACCTGTTCTGTTCCTCATCTGTAAAATAGGCATGATAGCAGTACTTCATAAATGCTGAGAAATTAAATGTATTGATACTTGACAATATTTGGCAGAGTTAAGCGCTTGAGAAATGTGCACTAAGTGTTGTGGGATATTATTTTAAGATGTATTACATTAATTTATGCTGTGGAATATTTGTTTAATAATGCAAAGATGTGTTGCATTCTTTTAAGTTGCATTTGTTTAACTCTGTGAAGCTGTGTTACTTTGCCTGCCTATAACATCTGATTGGTCTAATAAAGAGCTGAAAGGCCCATAGCAAGGCAAGATAAAGGATAGGCAGGGCAGCCAGGCAGAGAGAATAAAAAGAATGAGGAAGAGGGAAGAGCGAGAGAAGGAGAAGGGGACACCAGGGGCCAGCCACCCAGTCACACAATCCAGAGAGAAAAAAGGAAAGAAAGACATGTAGGATAGAGAAAGGCAAAAGCCCAGGGGCAAAAGGCAGACAGGATAATTTAAGGAAAGCTAGCTAGAAACAAGCCAAGCTAAGGCCAGGCCATCACAAGTAAGAATAAGTCTCCATGTATTTATTTGGAAGCTAGGTGGTGGGCCGCCAAAGAGACCAAAGAGCTAAGAAAAGAAAAAACAAAACAAACAAACAAACAAAAACCAACTACAGCCAAGTAAAGAGGGCCTGAGAACTTATCTCCAGGGAGAATGATCCTCCACTCAAATGGTTGAGACTGGGTTCCAGGAGAGAGAATATGACGGTCAGAATAAGCAGTGGAAAATGGCCATGGAGAAAGAAAGTGGCTAAAAAGGTGTGTTGGGAGCCCACACGTTTCTCTTGGGTCATAGGGGTGGAGCACTGAGGGAAACCACAGCTATTTTTTACTCATGAACACTAGAAACAACACACCACGTAGGAGGTGTTTTAATTAAAGGAGGCAGGTAGATGGTTATGTCTAAAACTCTAAATGATAACCTAAATGAAGCAGAATAAAAACTGCAACTTACCAAATATCTTCAGGCCAGCCATACTTTATCAGATCTTCATCTACAGTAAGACACAAGAGGATGGAAAAAGAAATTAAGAAAAACTGTTAAGTGGAAATATCCAGGATTTTTATTGTTGGGAAGGGAAAAGCAGACCATCCCCCTTCACTTTTCCCTCTTCCTTAAAGGAGACAACAGAGGAGGAACTGGGAAGCTTGAAAAGAAGGACAGCTTTTACAGTCAGACAATTTACACTGCATGGCTTTTGTCACACTTCCAATTCAAAGCCCAAAGATGTTTCCTTTGAATGAAACAAATACTAGAAAAAACCTCAGCAGCTGGGAAATTAGGTAATTCTGACCAACTATAATGCTTAAATGCTAATATGATTTTGTTCAAACTTTAAAATAATGGGTTACATCATCATCATCATCGTGGTCTGGGACTAGAGTGCAGTGGCTGCATTGCTTGCCTAATATTCACGAAGCCCTAGGTTTGATAGCCAACACCACAGAAGCCGAGTGTGGTTCACACTGCCTGTGATCCCAGCAATTGGGAGGTAGAGACAAGAGCATCAAGGTTCAGATCATCCCTGGCCACATAAGGAGTTAAGACCAGCCTGGAACGTGTCTCAAAAGAACAGACAGATGGACAAAAACCTTGAAAATTCAGCAGGGTATGGCTGCATACACACGAGAAGCTGAGAAAGGATGGTGAGTTTGAGAATAGCTTGGACTACAAGGCTACATCAAGTCAGCTTAGTGAGACCTTGTCTTAGAACAGTGTCAATGAAAGAAAACAAATAAACCTTCAATTGTATATTTAAGAATATTACAAACAAAATATGCTTAAGAAGAAAATAAAAATCGTATCTGGAAATTAACTAGCAGAGAAAGGAGCTGAAATTGTGAAAAGGAATTGTTCTGGGAGGAAGTGAGTTTTGTGGGATATTTACACTGTGTAAAGATATTGCTGTGATCGGTTTAATAAAGAGCCGAATAGACAATAGCTAGGCAGGAGGTATAGGCAGGACTTCTGGGCAGAGAGAGGAAGTAGGAGGAGAATAACTGAGGCACAGAGGAGATGCCAATGAGACATGGAGGGAGTTGGACATACAGAATACAAGAAAAGTAAAAAGCCCATGGTAAAACAAAGCTTAATAGAAATGGGTTAATTTAAGTTATAAGAGCGAGTTAGAAACAAGCCTAAGAAATAGGCTGAGCTTTCATAATTAAGTCTCTGAGCTGGCTGGACAGAGAAAGACCTGTTACAAGGAAGAGTTCTGGGAGGATGATGAAAGAGCTACTAGAGGTGAGGACCTGACTTTTATTATTATACGAATTATATTATTAGCTGATATTTAAACTGTACATGTGGCAGGTAAGCACTGGTTAGAACTTCAAGGCAAACAGGTGATTCGTACGCGAAGATTTCAGATGTATCTAAGAAAGGATAGCCTACTAGTGGCTAAGATATTATACAACTCATAGGAGAGGGCACTTGATGAGAGTGGAGACCAGGAGGTTTCTGGCAGACATAAGGAATTAACTATGTAAGTGGGAAGCCGAAGTAAGGGAAAATACTAGTAGCAGACCAGTTCTAAGTGTTCTATGTATGGCTGAGGCCGCCTGCTGGCTAAGAAGAGAAAATACCTGTCTCAAAAATTCCACTCCTGTTTTATCCACTGCTTACTTAGAAACTGCAGGGCTATGAGAAATAAATGGGAGGTACTAGGAATATCCCCAATAGGAGGCTTTAAAACACAGCTCCCTTTCTTATTGGGATAAATTGGAAGGGCTGACACCTCCACGCGACTCCAAAGTTTCCTGATGAGCAAATATTCGGGGCTGTGGAGACGGATGTTCATCGAGGTATGTGTCTCTAGGCATCAATTCTACTACAAATACAAGACCTTTCTCAGTTCGGTGCCTCAAGCCCTGCTCACCATCCCTTCCACAGCATGTGCTAGATAGAGACGACTGCATTTTGCCCACACTTTAAAACATGCCCTACATTTCAGAGCAGTTTTAGTTTCACAACAAAATATACATGCTTTTTGTATGTCTCTCTCTGTGTGTGTACACCTGAATGGAGCAAAAGCCCTACCAATGTCTTCCTCACACAGGTTGCAATGAGGCCCCCACACATAAGCCCTCAGTGAAGACAACCACAGGAGAGACACAGGTGGGAATGCCTTGCCCCGTGCACCCCAGTTACACAGTGCAAAACCTGCATCACTCACACCAGCCGGGTTATAGGTGCTTCCCAGAAGCCACAGTCTCAGGCTCCACCTCTGATGCAGTAGAAAGATGTTGGGGAATATTATTTTCAGGTGTGTGACTTTTGTTTATGCTGCATTTGTTTAAGTCTGTGAAGCTGTGATTCTCTGCCTGTCTAAAACACCTGATGGTTTAATAAAGAGCTGAACGGCCAATAGTGAGGCAGGAGCAAGGAAAGGCGGGGCCAGCAGGCAGAGAGAATAAATAGAAGGAGAAATGAGGAAAGGAGGAGCAAAGAGAGAACAAGAAGAGGATGTCAGGGGCCAGTCACACAGCCAGCCACAGAGTAAAAAGGAAAGACAGACATACAGAACTCAGAAAAGGAAAACGCCCAGAGGCGAAAGGTGCTCAGGATAATTTAAGTTAAAAGAAGCTGGCAAGAAACAAGCCAAGCTAAGGCTGGGCATTCATAGCTAAGAATA
>LOJH01050699.1:0-12633 GCA_001685095.1 Ellobius talpinus
CTTCCTCCATTCCCTGTGCCTTCTGCTCTTCCCTTTGTGCTTTCTCATGGACTATTCTTGGGAGTTCTTTTATGATGGGAATATAGCAACAAAACACACTTGACCTCTCTGCTCACTGGTTCAAAGGCCAGCACATCCTATAAGGAAGGATTTGGTCCCCAAGAAAAACAACTCTTCCCAATGTTAATAACTGGAAAAACTGGTTTCAGGGTATCTGTTAGCCCCCTTTCCCATTGAGGCTAGAGGGGTTATCCACAGGTCAGAAAATAATTTCCCTCTTCAAAGCTGCCTTGTATGGATGCTGATATCTCTAGCGAAGTGTCAGAAAGTGTTATTCCCAAGCAAAGCTGGTAGAAAGCCAGAAATCCCAAGTTTTCCTTGGGTGCACATATTTTACTGGGGATGGAAAAAGTTGTTTTCCCTGATTTACCGCTCCTACAGACATAAAGTAGGGTCTATATTTAGAAATGATTTTGAACCTTTGAGGTGTAGCCAGGGGTGGGTGCTTGTACCTACCCAGTCTGGCCACAGTGGGACTTGCCATGGTGAATGTTCGCTGAGCCGGCTCTGATTTATGGAACCGGGACTTTATGCTTCACAGTGTTTTTATGTTTTAGTTTTTGCTGGAGCTGCTATTCTAGCCTTCTTTCTGTACTCTCAAACACACTGAAGATGGAGAGAACACAACTGACAGAGTAGTTGAGATCTTTTGCTATTCCTTCTTTTTCGGAGAGTAAGGGATACCATTTCCTAAGCTGTAGGCCTTTTAGAGCTGCAGCAAGGGCAAGAGTTCATTCCAGGAAGCCCTCCCCAGGTCCAGTCCACATTGAGAGATACCAAATTTGCAGAGCTCTTCGCTATTTTCTACCCAAAATCTTTCCCCCATTCTCTCCCTCCCCCCTCTGAGCATTTGCTTGGTGCCACCATATGGACGAATATCAGCAAATAGTAAATCTCTCAAGATACGTTAGTCTCTCCTGTAAATGTTGAGATGGGGAAGGAATTTTAAAAATTGGTTTCTTGGTATTATTATAAATCACTTCCTACAAAAAATAATATCATATTTCCTTTATACAGCCTCCCTTATGAAATGTGAATTCTATCACTTCATTACCCACAATGCTGGCTCAAGTTGTAGGGAAACCTGACAACCTAGGGTCTGGATGTTTCTTCCGTGTTCAGTGAGGGTTGGAATTTCCATCCTGTGTCCCGTCAGAGCCTCTGTGAAGCCACTGGGGTTGTGAGCCAGTTTGAAAGTGAGAGGATGTTGTGTGTCTGCCTCTGAAGAAAATACTTTGTCATTTTTACATTGAACAAAGGTTTGGGAAGATCCCTTTGGGGGAGATTGCGATGGTTTTACTATCTCCTAATATCATATAGATGAAACAGACTGTAATTTAAACTAAGTAAACCTGATAGGGAGGATGGGAAACAAGAGCCCAGGAGGATTTTCATTGGGGGCGACTGTTGGTTGTTACTGGAGATAGGAAACAGCATTTTTTTCTGTACTTCCCAACCCCTGGAAATGCTGTGTATTTTGGAGAATTGTTTTCATGGTAAAACTTGAATTTCAGAGACTATAGAGAGGTCTTGGAAATGGAAGTGGGTTTCCTTTGGAGTCTACAACTGGTCTTTTCAGGCCAAGAATGACCAGGCCTATGCTTTAATGTTAGTTTCCTAGATTTTGAGGGCTCGCAACCTGGGTAGCATAAACATTGCTCCTGTTAGCACATAAAGTGCTCTACGCACCATTGCTTATTCTTTAAGATAGTTCTTCTCAGGGAAAGGGGGTGTGGTTGCCACAGTGCTTGGAAGTAATGAATTACTCTGTGTAAGGCTCCAGTCTTTAGTTGTAAAGACAAAATAGCAAATACTTTGATGTGGGGTGGGGCAGAATTTCATGTAGAGAACTACTTTGCAACTCTTGGGAAAACCTTGTTGGAAGACCCTGACAAGGCAAGTACCACTTTGTTTAGATGGGATCATTCCTAATGGGATGGGCTCTCCTGGCCTTTGGCATTGGTCACTGGGATATTTTTGTGGCTGAACTGGGATGCGTGAACTGAAGTGGAAGAGAGTGGTTTTAAATTTAACTTCAGAGCCCCTGCTATTTAATCATTTGTCAGTTTGATGGTTCCAAGGACAGCATGCTGCATTGCTCACAGATAATTACGGTGGAGGGAATGAGCTGGCTATAGTAATTGCTAGCTGGAGAATCTCCTGATAACCTGCAATGAAGGGGCCTTGGTGAGAAACACTCACTGGGTAATTGGCATATAGGTACCCTATCACTCTGCTAAGTGTGGGTACTCTTGCTTCTAAGCATGCTAAGTAGGGACTCTTTAGGGATTCCTGACTAGATAAAGAATCATGGCACTTGGGTTTCGTGTCTGTCTATCCTAGGCCAGGCATTACACTAATATTTCATTCCTAGGTTTTTCATGTTGTTATCTATTGTTAGAACAATAAATGTAAGAAAGAGATAGACTACATTCCAAAATGTAGTGTCATCATTGATTTAGTATATGTGACAGGACATATGCCCAAGTCTCTTTATGTGTAAAGATAGAGACATGTCATGGCTCATCCCTCACAGGCTTGGAGTCATGATTCTCATTGAAAATGGAATACAGTCCAGGCTCAGAGAGACCTGTAAATGAAAGCAATTTTGCTGTTACGGTTTGGCTGTGATAAAGATTTTCATGCCAAGAGTAACAGGTGAGAGCAGGAAGTTCAAGAGGGAAGAGAGGACCCCATCCAGATAGCTGTCATTGTTTCTCCAATCAGAAAACCAGTGGCTGCAATAAAGTCTCCAAGCTCTTCAGTAGGCCACCGAGAGGTTGACCTTTTAACAGAAGTGTTGGAAATATTATCTGGCAAATGCCAGGGAAGATATGAAACCCATCCTATGCATGGAGATGACTGTCTTATATGTATACATGAAATAATTCATCCATAATTTGTCTTATATTAGGACACATTTTAAGTTTTTCTGGAACCACCTAGATGACTAAGCCATTGCCTTTCTGTATTCATGAAGTAAAAGATCTGATTTTTTTTTTAAAGAGGCTCTATCCCATATTCAGGGTAATCCTCCATCTATGTGTTTCCTCTAACTATGCTATAAACATTTATCAGATAGTAAGTGAATTTCGGCTTTGATGCAGACACTGTCCTGTAACTAAGACCTCCCATATAAAAAGAATACTAAGACATAGAAGCAGAGTGATAGTATTTTATATAATATACAATTATTATGATTGTATATAACAGATAGTCATTATATATATATCACTTATGCAAGTGATAGACTGCTCACTGATATGAACCTTGGCATTTTACCCTTCATAAATATATCTGAGATCTTCCCTTTCTGAACACAAAATATTTTTTTCCTTTTGCATACTATTTCATGTGCCAGATGCCTCCCAAAAGCCTTTTAGGTATGCCCGATCCTTTCTTTTTCTGCATAGTTGGAACTGTAACTATGAAAAGGTGCTGTCCACTGTGCTCTGAATGGATGGGGATGTAGGTTAAGTTCCTGGGTGTGAAGTTGCTGGGATACTACACTTCTAATCTTCCTGGACTTTGCTGGTTGCTCTCTACAGGAACTAAATCCTTAACATCCCCTTGGCATTTGTCTGTCAAATGACTGAGAGTGTTTGTTTCCAACTCTTCTATGTTGTCACCAGGCAAGTGAAAATGGCATTTTAGTTTAGTGCTGACTTCTTTAGGTCTAATTACAAGTGCAAGTGGATATCCTTGAGTATATTTATACTTCCCCCATAGTATTCTGTTGATTTTCTCATATGGATTTGTAGGAGGAGCTCTTTGCATGTTGGAGAAGTTCATCCTTGGTCTCAGTCTTAAATGTTCACTCCTTTTCATTTCCATAACTGCTGTTGGCTTTACATATGTAGAAGCAGTTTAGAAACTGCTCTTATTTTTGTCACATTAAGTCTTACTAATGTTGCCTAAAGTTGTGTCATTAGAATTCTATTTTGTACTACAAGACAATACAGACAATTGTCCTGAGGATATTTCAGTGTTGTAATATCTTTCTCAGTCTCTTCCAGCTCCTATAACAAAATACCATCAGGTGATTAGCTGTAAATAACAGAAATATTTTTAGAAAAGGACACAAAACAAGAAAGTTGTTAGGAACAGCTCTGGAAAGTGGCAAATCCAAAGTCAGAGTGGTATCATAGTCTCTGTGCACTGAGGTCTTGCAGTTAACTTAAACACAGGACCTTCTTACTTTCTCCTCACAATGTAGTTGGGGCAAACAAGTTTCCTTGGGTCTCCTTTATAAGGGCATTAATCCTGTTCATCACTTCCAAAAGGCCCCACCTCATAATAATATTACCTTGTGGGTTCGGATTTTAACATATGCATTTTTGAAAGGATGCGAACATTCCTTTAGTATTTTTATGGTTTGACTTTTTGAATTTAAGCCTTTGAACCATCTGGAATTTATCTTAGTGTAAGGCTTGAAGTATGGATATAACTTCATTTTTTTCCTAGGTCAAGTGAAGTTTAAATGTCACTTCCTTCATTGGCTATTTGCTGGAGCTCAGCCAGCCCAGGTCAAGGCTGTACAATGCATTCTTGCAACATCCCACTGGAACACAGAACATGCACTCAGCCACTTGGTTGCTGTCTCTTCACTCTATCTGGAGAGGCCTTATCTTCTCAGGCAGTGACTTATTCTGCAAGCAGTGGATGCTCCATAAATATTACACAATGCGTATTGTGTGAGTCGTGAATAATTTAAGCCACAGAAAAGCAGAGATTCTGCTGTGTTGTGTGCACAGAGTGCAATGTGAGGGGCCGAGGCCGTGAGAGAAGGGGTGGTGGGGAGGGTTCTACAGCTCTTTCTGTATAGAGTAGTGTGATGCTGTGTCCGCAGGAACCTCGGATCCCGAGTGATTCCTCCATATTCCTCCCTGTGATGCAACAAGAAATTCATGTTCTTTTTTATTCTTGAGAATTATAGTTTCCCAGCTTCCCCTGACTTCTGTATGCTCTACTTGCAGACAGTTCTGGTCTCACTGTTGCAGGAGATAGGAGCAGGAGTAGAAAGCATGGCAAGAAGCCACTAAGAACAGAGAAGTTTAGCCAGCCTGCTTTCTAATGCTTTGGGGGAGGTAAGCAGCCTCACCTAGTAGGCAAATTAGAATGACACACTGAAACTTGGTCTTGTATGTGGCAAAGAGTGGCAGGATCTATGAGTGTTGTGAGCATTCAGAGGAGGGGAAGGCTCAGGGAAGTTTCAAAGCATGTGACAGTATTTATTTAGGATCAGAAATATACACGAGGTTTTACCAGATGAGGTAGCCTGAGAAAAAGTAAAGGAGTTGGGAATATTCAAGGCATGCTCAAAAGAAAGGGCGGGTCTGCTGGGCCTTGGAGTAGGTGGAGAAATGTACAAGAAGGATCAGACAAGACAGTGGATCCCTTTCATACTCAACAGAGACGTTATGGACTTTCGGAGTGTTGGAAGTGGCATTTAGGAGTCTCCCCATGATGAAGGGCAGGGAAAGAAACCAAAGGTGGAAGGAAGATTGATGCTGAAACAGGGTAAGCACGGGAGGGAACAGAGCAGGCACCGTGGTGATAAGGAGGACATACTTTTGTAGAAAGGATTTGTGTTTGTTTTTTATGTACATGAAAATTTTGCTTTCATGTATGTCTGTTAACCATGTGTGTGTCTGGTTTCCACGAAAGCCAGAAGAGGATATTATACCTTGTGGAATAAGATGTATGTGCTGGGAATCAAACCCTGGGACTTCTGGAAGAGCAGCCAGTGCTCTTAACTGCTGAGCCATCTTGCCTTTTTAAAGGACAAACGCTAGCGAAGTCAACCAAATTTTGTATTATGCTTCCCATGTTTCTGGAAGATAAGCCATTTCCCAATAATAACTGTGATATAGGAGAAACAAGAAGCACATAAAACTACTGTGTGATGAAAAAGGAATGGTCACACACCAACACTTCAGCAGCCAGTGGTTGTTGCTGTGCTGTCATAGCAACAGAACTTAAGGAAGTCTTCACTGAGTACCTATTTGATGCCAGGCACAGTGCTCTGCATTCTTCAAGGCTTATCTCTTGCATCTCCCATAGCAATGACAAGATGAAAGATGACATCACCAGTCCTGTTTTTCCAAGGAGGAAACCAAGGCTCAGGATTAGAAGTAATTGTCTTGCTTTTACACAGCTACCAACTGTGGAACAGCCTTCACATACAGCCATTTCTCTCCCTGAGCCAGCATCTAACCACTCTGTCCTACCCCCCAGCAAGACTTTTTGTATTAGTATGAATTGGTTTGGCCTGAGCACCCCAGAAACCATGGGGACTTCTCTAATGTGCTTCTTTTGGGGTGGAAATCTGTTTCTGTAACAGAGGATTCTGAGCATTGATAAAAGCGTCTCACAATGGAAGCTGAGAAGCTGTTTGTGTTGGCACTCCAAGCAGTCTTCTTCGAGTAGGTCTGGTCCTTGCCCTCTCCTGAGCAGGAATGTGAAATTCCTCTCTCTGAAGTGAGTGTGAATGGGCCTGGCGAGTGGCCTCCATGGAGGCAGCATCTTTGTAGAAGGCAGTCATCAGCTCTGGACCCGCTTCAAGATTCATGAACGGCTGAGATGGGGGAAGACCTTGGGCCATCCATCCTCCTGCTTGCTTAAGATGGTTCCCGGCGGGGATTCTGGGGAGGCAGCCAAGAGAAAAGATGTATTTCTAGGAGGGGTTTTCGGCTTCTTCCAGGAATCATTTTTGGGACAGTTCTACATGGCCCCACACAGTGTGATCAGAGAATCCCTGTAGCATAAAGCACTGGAAAGAACTGAGGGCCTCTGGTGTGATAGATGATGATTTTCCTTTGGGAAAACAAAACAAAGTAAAAACAAAACAACTCTGGAGGAGAGCTTGCCATTCTGCGGAGCGATGTCTGCATCTGCCTTGATCTTGACTGAGACAAGGGGGAGGGGCTGGCAGGGCAGAGGGAAGGGCAGTAACCAACTGTGCAGTCACTTGGTCCGCGTCTTTGCCTCAGGTCAGAGGGCAGGTATCATGCCATCAGATTGCATGCACTTCTTCCTACAGAGCTGGGGCCTTTTGTTTTTAAACTTTTAAACTTTAAACTTTGAAGCTTTAATGACTTTGTCTGTTGCCTGATGGAAAGGGTCTGTGCTGGCTTCTCCTGTCGGGGCTGCTGGGAAGAGTGGGAGGTCTCTGCTGCCTGTTGTTTGTCAGTCTGCTTGCTTTGCCTCCTCTTCTCCCACAGACATTGGCCTTTCTGCAGGCTTTGAAGATGTTTTGAGCGGAGTGAGTAACTTCACTTTGCTCAGCATCCTTACTGTTAGCTGCTATCTGTAGGCCCTTTTCAGGAGCTAGTAACTAAGTTTTGTAATGTTTAAAAAACACATGCGGCTTTGTCAAGACCTTATCTTCAAGTACAGTTGGACCATATTTTCAGTTGTAATTTTGTAAAAAGATGATTTTAAGTGCTTTTCTTTGAAACTTTGCCACCATGCATTATATACTTTCCCTGGACCAGGCTCTATGTAAAGTTTTTGTTCTTTAGTTTTTCTAATCACCATAGCAACTCCATAGAAAGTATTTAATTTGCAGTGGATAAATGAATAAATCGAGACTTACTGAGGCTACTGGTAATCTAGTCAAGGTCACTATGGCTTTGAACCCAGGCTGTCTGAGGCATGAGCATCCAGACACACTAGGTCGCTTGCTCTCTGTGTATCGTCTCTGTGTATTGTTGTTAATGTCAGTTGGATTGGAATGGGACGCTCCTAGGAGGCTACAGAAGGATGCTCTGGGTGTGCCTGTGATCATGTTTCCAGAGAGAGAAGCCCATCCTTCTCTGTGAGTGGTCTGGTGCCATGGACTGCCTCAAGTCACAATGAGAAGAGTAGAAAGACATCAACACAGGTGCACTTCACTGCTTCCTAGCTGCTGTGTGGTGAGCTGCCCTGTTCTACCCATTCCTGCCTACTGTGGTGGGCAGGAGCCTCTAAAACAGTGGTTCCCAGCTTGTGGATCTCGACCCCCCACTATTGCAAAACACAGATGTTTCTAACAAAATTATAGTTATGGCATAGCAACAAAGTAATTTTATGGTTGGGGGGTCACTACAACATGAGGAACTGTATTAGAGGCTCACAGCAGTAGGAAGGCTGAGAACCAGTGGTCTACAGTCAGTCTGTCTGTAATCCATATAAAGCCAGGGAGGGCGTTCAGTGCATTGAAGTTCCTGTGGTCCTCGTCTTACACTGGATAGACTATCAACAATTCCCCTACCTGGCACACAAAGATTTTCACACTTTAGTCCTACTTTGACTCTGGTTGATTTCAGGTCTCATCTTAGTGCATTGTAGGCACAAAACTCGTTCTTATGTTTAGATTAGTTTAAATTAAAAAGTGTGTGCATTTAAGTGTGGCCCATGGTTGTGTCCAGGTGTATGTGCACAGAAGGAAGTTTGAGGACAACCTTAGGTGCCTTGCTCTAGCAATCTTGAAAATATCACCTTAAAAATAGGGTCTCTGACTAAACCTGAAGCTATGGTGGGAGCCAGCAAGCCCTAGCGAGTCTTCTGTCCCCACGCTACCTTGCTTTGGGCCTACACCTTTTCATGTGGATACTGGGATCTCAAATCAGGTCAGCAAATACTCTTACCCACTGAAATACTTCTCCAGGCTGTTCCTCTTTTTTTTTGAATACTAGGTTTCACTATGTTGCCCAGACTGCTCTAGAACTTACTATGTATCTCTAAGTGGTTTCAAACTCTTGACCTTTTTACTCTGTCTATCCTGCATACTAATATCACAGGCATGGAACATGACACCTTCCTTAGTCCTTTTTTTTTTATAAATGATGTCCATCTCTACTGAATTTCTTTTCATTTCCTGCACTCGCTAGCCATTTCTTGTCTTTCTGCATTGAAATGTGCTTTTTCGAACATAATGCAAATGCTCTTTTCTTCTCATTGCCTGTTCATCATTGAATTCCCACTTTGGGTATTACCTTCTAGTAGACAAGAAGCAGAGGTTTCTCTTGCATTCTTATATATTTAATGTTCCTGTAGGAAGCACCTCATTCTATATCCTGCCTCCGTGCTTCCTTAAACATTGAAGTGTCTAATGATACCACTCCCTCTCCAGCTTTGTATTCTCAGTGTCCGGCTCATGGTCAGTGCTCTGTGAATATTAAGTTGCGGATACTTGTGTGGATGGATGAGAAGATGAAGGAAGCTGGAGAGCTAAGCACTTTGATTGGCACCAGGAACAAGATGGGAGCTACTTCAGTGTCACGCCATAAGATGGTTGTAAAAAGGGTACAAAGAAAGGGCCTACTTTGATAGACTTTTTATTTAAATGACACAGCCGAGCCTAGTGATCCTCTGTGTATGGCGTGCAAGGAAGAGGTTTAGTCTTCTTTTCTCCTAATCTGGAATGACTGATGGAGATGGGGTGTAGAAGGGGAAGTGATTCCGGCTCTGGGTGTGGGGCAGTGGAGATTTAGTTTGGAGTATATTAAGATGTGTGTGTGGGATATCCAGCCAGAAAGGAGCAGATCCTCATTTCTTTGGAGGGTGGTCTCAGGTTCCTGCCAGCATCTTCTTTCCTAACATCGCTCTCTCCTGACATCCCTCTTCTCCATGCCACAGACTGTGGTCCTGACAGGCTTGATACCCAAGGCGGATTGTAAATCTTAGAGATTTGTGCTCTGTCATTTTAGAGGGGCTTGTGTGCTTATGTTTACACCATGCCTAACATATTTCTAGAAAGATTAATGAAAACTCCTTAGCGGGAGTGATTCCTGGGGTAGCTTGAGAGGTTATAGAACTTCTGTTTTATTTTGAGTATGCGTGCTTTTTAAAAGTTCCAGTGCATATAACACAAAATTAACCCCTTAAAAGCTGGTCTTCCTATATTCCCAAGGTTATATAACCATTTCTACTATCTAATTCTGGAATTAAAATTGTATCCCCAGAAAAGAACCCCATGCACAGTTAGCATTGCCGCTCCCACCCGCTCCCCTATTCATCCCTCTTGCTTTCCATCCTCTGCGGACTCCTCTGCTGTCCCTCTGGGTTTATGTGTTTGGACATTTCATAGACTCAGCATTGCATGTACGCAGTGTTTGTTGATTGACTTTTAATGTCTACCGATGAAGAATGTTATATTGCATGAGATACCACATTTTGTGCACCTGTTCCATTGATCAGCTTCCAGGCTGTCTCCTCTTTTTAACTACCATGAAAACAGTATCTTGGGATCTTCTAACCAATGGGGCAGAGGAGCAGAGTTCCTAGGTCTATGGTGATTCTTACTAACTTCCGAGGAACAGCAAATTATTTTCCAAAGTGCCTTTTCATTTTATGTCTGCACCAGTAACATATAATCATTATGAATTCACTCCAGTTTCACCCAAACGTGTTGTTATTCACCTTTTTAATCATGGCCACCCCAGGGTATGCAGTGGTTTTGACCTGCTTCCTCTAATGACTAATGATGTAGATTGTAGTTCTATGGTCTCATTGGCCATTGTATATCTTCTTTGAAATGAAAGTATTTTGAAATCCTTTGTTCATGTTTAATCGAACTGTTTATTTTTTCTTTTGTTGAGTTGTGCTCTTTATATGTTGTGGATACTAGACCTTCATTTAATGTCTTTTTCCTGTATACTGGCAATAACTACTTATCTTTAATGTGTTCTGTTTCAAAATTCTGTCTTATACTTAGTATTTTTAATGAAGGTCAAAGTTTAAAAATCAGGTTCTTAAGAGTTTTGTACTATTATAAGTTAAATACGTTGCTTATAAATGATCAGTTGATAGCTCTATATCGATGCTGCTTTTTTGTGGGTGTGATAAGTAGTGTTATAAGCAGCTTACCAATCACCACACCTCTAAATAACATGCACATACTTGCAGTCACTCATGTGAAGTAAAGGGTTCCTACCTTTGGGTGAGATCCTCACTTGTCTTTGAAATGAACCCTGACCTTGAACGTCCCCTTAGCTGCTTTTGTCTACTAAGGTACTGAACTTCAGACTGAGCCACTTCCAGCCAGATAATTTGCCCATTTAAATGTGCGGGGTATGACCTCATTTTATAGTGCTATAAAATGGAATGTAAAGAGTCTCTCCGGAGAGCTGTGATTACCATTTTTTCTTTAGTTGTTAGCCAAGCTAATAAATATTTTTAGCAGTTCTGTCATCAAATGTCATATAAAATTAGATCTAATGATCACACCTAAGGGAGGATCCTAAGTACCACAGCCTTCTGTAAGGCCCCTGAGTAAGGGTGATCCACCTGATCATTAGACTTCGGAGTTTTGGGAAGTGGAGCTGAAGTCCCCTCCGCAAGGGGCAGGTGATGGTGCCCTTGGAAAGGTGGCTCACTGCAGATGAGCTAGCATCCCAGAGACCTGCGCGTAGAGCTGCCAGGCCCAGGAATGGCACGTTCTCTATTCTGCAGCCACTGGCTGTGATGAAGTCAAACCAGCATCTCCTTTCATATGTAAACACTGGAGAAAGACTATATATCTCCATTCTCATGATCTTTTCTTTTTAAAGGTCTCCATTAAAGCTCAAGACCTTTCCCAAAATTTTGACAGCCAGTAATTCATAAAGGGAAAATGAATTAAGTCCATTTTCGCTAGTCCTTGGGTAGAGGGATTGTTTAGAAGTGATAGCTGCAGGCTCTTAAGACAGGACAGCTACTTAGCTTTCAGGACTGGCAAGAGAGGGATGAAAAGCAATGAGCTAGCCTGCTAAGAATCTGGACGTTTTAATCATTCGAGTCTGGGTATACTTTGTCTCAATTTATACTGAGTGGGGAAACAGTTATCTTGATAAGCATGGGTTTATCTCACCCCACCTCTTAGGGGCTGCCTGGATTCAGAGTAGAATGGATTTCTTTATGTTGCAAGGGCAATGGGCAGGCCTTGTATGAGCAAGAAAAAGAAAACTTTTTTTCAAAGTTCTTATCAGCAAAGAGCATTACCAAGAAATCCAATAGGGTAGTGATGACATTCAATTCTGTTTGTACCAGGAATGCACAGATGGCTGGAGTTAGCAGCTATTCATTTTTAGCACATATCTCTCATTATTGTTAGTGGGAATTACACCAACCCATCAAAGGGAGAGCCTTTATATGTATAGGAGAGCCTATGGTGTCAAATAAATATGCATCATTCTTGTGCAAAGGTCACACGCTTTGACCGATTGCTTTCTGTGACTATAACTTTCTTTAGTTAATTTATTCTTCTTGCTGAGTTTGTCTGGGTGTTTTTAATGGCCTGAGGAGAAGCATTCAGCGAACTGCACAGGTCTGAAGCTTGTCATTAGCTGCTTGTAGGTTCACATGTGAATAGCTCAACCAAGATGTGTTTTCATAGAAAAGTTCCATTGATTAATTGGCCTAGAAATGCTCCTGGTTCACAGAGATTTGTAATTCTGTATCATAGAATATTCCACTCCCGACTGTTCAGTCACCCAGGTAATGATTGTTTTTATGGGCTATCATGCTTTCGGGTGTTGCCAGGACTTTTCCCTTAATTAGTTTTATCCACACAACCACAAAGAATTTAGATACCAATGGCCAGAGAAGCTA
>LOJH01050700.1:0-15576 GCA_001685095.1 Ellobius talpinus
ACACAGACAGAATATTGTATACATAATAAATAAATAATAAATAAATAAATATTTAAAAAAAGAATATTAGTGAAGTAGGAAAATAAACTCTTGAGTAGTAGTTAGTATCTAAGTTATTCCCTAAGAAAGCTCTCTAAATAATGTTAGCTGCTTGCATTGATGCTCTTCAAAATTCTTCCATCGGGATGGGACACAATGAGAATTGTTGGTTCCTACCAGGTATTAATGAGCAGTTTGTGAAAACTGGTTATGGTGAAGTATAGTTAGAATGACTATTTACAGATTGTTCAGACCTTTCCATAAGATTGCTTAGTATTAAGACATTTTAGTGATTCTGTTAAGAGACTTCATAAAACTATAGAATGTTCATAAATGTGACATTGTCACATCAGCCACGGGGCTTGCAAAGTGCTGGAGTTTGCGGAATAGTAAGGTAAATACCACGTAACTTCATCTTATTTGTAAGGATGTATGCATAGTGTGGTAATGATGTGGTGCTGTGTCTCTGTGAGTACTAAACAAATGGAGGCTGTATCCACAATGTGCTTTGTGGTCCTTCTCGGCATGGGCCTTTGAAATCTCAGAGCCCACTCCCAATGACACACTTCCTCCAATAAGGCCACATCATTGACATGTAAAAGAAACGCTATAGATATTGAAGTTAGATGTAAAGAGCAAAGAGGTAAGAGTGATGCAAGGTTTAGCTACTTTAAGAAGAATAAAAATATGTGGGAAACAGATAAAAAGATTAATGGAAGACAAGATTTGACCCATAATATTTCTAGTTAGTGTTTAAATATTTTCTAAATCTTAAAGTATTTATGCTTCCTATGTTCAAACTGGTCTCTTTTTTATAATACTAATATTGATATTAATATTAATATTGATGAGGTTAAACTCTTTAAATACTAATAAAGCAGTGTATCTTGCCAGTATGGATGGGTAAAATGTAACTTAGAGCTTGTCATTGTCAAAATTGCAGGTAAGCTTTTTATACTAAGTATATTTTAGACGCAGATGCATTTTCATTTCAAAGAATAACTGGGAAAATTGTGCTAATGTGAATGTGGATATTCAGCTTCAGCCATGGGCAGGGGCGGCTCTGCCATTTGTCAGGGAGTTTAAGGATGGCGACTGCCGTTTGCTCCTTGCTAGTGGGCAAATAGCCCTGTGCCTTTCTCAGTCATATGGAAAGTATCTTTTTAAAAGATAAAGATACACAGTGTACCTTCTTTATAAACATTTGTGAAGATGCTTAATGTTTTCAAAGTTATTTTGGGAGTATAATGAAATAAATTTGTTTTGAATCTTGGATTAAAAACACGCAAACCCTTCATGTGTTAGACTAGGAAAGACAGACCCTGCTAAATTTGGGTCCTAGTCTTCAGTATAATAAAATACCAATTTACCCAAGATACATTCAAAGATTACAAAAAAAATGAGCTCTGTCTTTAGTTTTGGTTCATAGTAGGTTGTCAGTTATGTATGTGCTGATGTGTTTGGTGTCAAAAAGCTTGATCACTGTTGCTTAAGGTCTTGTTTCAACTAAATAATGCAAATTTCATTTAATTAATAGTGGAAGCATTCATCATGGGGTCAGTTTGATACCAGACACAGTAAGTTAACCAATGGTTGCTAAGGGTACTTGTTTAATCCTCAGTAGATAATGTATGATGAGGTTTAATAACTTGAGAGAGATTTTAAAATAATTTGTGGCAGTTAGATTCAGGCTATAGAATGAGTAATTTTAGAGCCTCTCCCTTTTTTGTGGTTACAGAGGTATTTGGATTTGTTTTCTTAAGTATGCAGTTACATTTGCATCTCTGGTGAATTCTTAAATTTTAAAACTTTTGAAGCCAGGTCTTGTAAGTCCAGTTTTCAGGAGGCTGGGGTGGTCATGATTGTTAGTTTGTAGCCTCCTTGGGCTATGTGGGGGGTTCAAAGCCAGCCTAAACTGGCAAGACATTGTCTCAAAAACAACAAGAGAGAGAGAAGGGGCAGCAAGATGACTCTGGGTATAGTTACTTGCCAACAGGTCAGAAGACCTGAGTTGACCTACACAATGGAAGTAGAAAACCAACTTCTGCACGTGTCATCTATATGCACTGTGATGTGTTTGCCCCCTTATCCACAAATAAATATTAAAAATAAAAAACGATAATATATTTGGACAGTTTGATTTAAATCAGTTAGTTTTCTGATAATCATACACCAAAACTATCATCTAGTTTTAAATGGCCATTAATTATCTTTTATGACATTTATGAAATGGCCATTCTAGAGGTGTGTGTGTTTTCAGCTCATAGTTTTCCTGAGATTTTAATGAGGTTAAAGACTTAACTGCTTAAAAAATTGTCATCAAGGTAAATTGAAAAGTGTCTCATTTTAAACATGAACACACTGTTAGGGTTTTTGTTTTGTACTTCATTGAAATAGGCTTTATTTAAACATCCTATAATTTTCAGTCTTTTTCAAGAGAGCTATAATAATTTCCTTTTTTAGTTTTAATTACAAACTTGCACAGAATTTTTATGAGTCCACATTCCTAAGTTAACTGATTTTATATTCAGAAGGTCGATACTCACGTACAGTAGACTGCAGGCACAGGGCACTACTGTTCTTCAGACTGCTTTACTTACGAGGGCAAAGATCTAGTGTGCCTGTGTCTCTGTGTTCACTCTTATGTTTAGAATTTTTTATGTGGAATTATTTTTTTGTTCTTAAAGTAAATATATCTTGACCAAAAAAAAATTACAAGAGAGTCACTTGGCTCAGCAAGTAAAAGTTCTTGCCAAGGAGACTGGTGGCCTACCCGAGTTTGGTTCCCAGAACCCTCATGTAGGTGATGTAGGTGGGAGACCTACATCTCACAGGCTGTCCTCTGACCTTCACTCATTCTCTCTCTCTCTCTCTCTCTCTCTCTCTCTCTCTCTCTCTCTCTCNAAATAATTTAAATTCTCAAGTTTTGATGTTCTTTTTATAGGAGTTCCATCTGGAATATGACAAATTAGAAGAACGGCCTCACCTGCCATCCACCTTCAACTACAACCCTGCTCAGCAAGCCTTCTGAAAGACTTCCCTTTCCTGGGGTATGGCTGTCTCAGCACAGTACTCGACAGATCCGCAGAACTGATGTGGCTCAGGCAACCTGGTTTTAATTCCTTGAGGATCTGGCAATTGGCTTACGTAAAGGGTCACCATTTGAGGTCCTGCCTTACCAATTATGTGCTGCCCAACAACTAAATTTGTAATTTGTTTTCTCTAGTTTGAGCAGGGTCTGAATTTTTTCGTTTATTTTCTTTTTGCCAACAGACAGACTTGGGTCTATAAAGACAAGCAAGTACACTGACAGAAGTTACCATTTAGTTTCTTAAATGTAAAAAAGAAAACCCACAAAAGACTCAACAAAATTAGACCACAAAATTTGCATTGTTCATTGTAGCACTATTGGTAATAAAATAACAAATGTTTGTGCATTTTTATGTGAAGATCCTTCTCGTATTTCATTTGGAAAGATGAGCAAGGGCTGCTTCTTTCATTACTTCCCCTTCTGTTTCTGAAAGGCAGTTTCGCCAGGCTTAATGCAAGAATATGACTGTAGAAGAAAGAGATTGCCGCGGTCTCTGGATGGTTTCCAGGGCTGTGTCGTTACTGAGCTTCATCTTTCCAGAATGAGCAAAACACTGTCCAGTCTTTGTTACGATTTTGTAATAAATGTGTACATTTTTTTTAAATTTTGGACATCACATGAATAAAGGTATGTATGTACGAATGTGTATATATTATATATATGACATCTATTTTGGAAAATGTTTGCCCTGCTGTACCTCATTTTTAGGAGGTGTGCATGGATGCAATATATGAAAATGGGACATTCTGGAACTGCTGGTCAGGGGACTTTGTCGCCCTGTGCACTAAAGGGCCAGATTTTCAGCAGCCAAGGACATCCATACCCAAGTGAATGTGATGGGACTTCAAGACATGAACTGAGACAATTCACTCTGGCTGTTTGAACAGCAGCGTTTCATAGGAAGAGAAAAAGATCAATCTTGTATTTTCTGACCACATAAAGGCTTCTTCTCTTTGTAATAAAGTAGAAAAGCTCTCCTCACTGCAGTGTTGACTTTGATTTGAAATTGTCAGACTTCTTCAACATGAAAAACACCGATAAAAGCCTGAAGTTTCACAAATACACTGAATGGTGTGACTAAATTTAGATTTTTTTTCAGCTATCAATAAATAGGTTAATGGATCCACAGTGGGCCCTTTTCCTTGTTGGTTTTAAATGCATCCTCAGCATTAACCATAGGAGAAAAGTTGAATGGGTGGTAGCAACACAACAAGTAATATCCCAAGCACTCTTGGGACCCAACAAAAAGTTTGTTCTCTGAGAAATTGGTGAGGAATCCCGTGACAGAACTTTTAGACTTATTTTGCCTTTATGAAATTTACTTTCAGCTGCTGGCCTGCATAGTTCATATGTGAAGGTTACTGGGGTTTTTTTGTTTTATTTTATTTTATTTTTTGACAACTAAGTGAAAATACCGTGTTTAAAGTGTTTGAAGGCTGAAACTACCAGTAGAGCAAGAGAGAGTAGGAAGAAAGCTATGGGATTTAATTTTTTAGTTTTCATTTTTAACCTATTTATATGAATGAAATCTTATTGATATTGCCTAGATCATCTCTGAAAAGTAAATGTTTATGAAAATGCTAAGTTTGTGTATCAGGAATATACAAGAACATGAAATTCACGTTTCTCTAAGTATTTTTTAGATAGCCAAAATGGATAAAATCATCAGGATTTTTAAAAAATTTCAGAATTCAAAGTACCACCTCAGTAAAGATGACACTTCTTATTACAGTGTCCAAAACTTAACAGACGCTGCACTGTTTGATGTATACCAGATTCAAATCCTTGATATCACAAGGAAGAATTCATCTTTCTATAATTTATAAAATTGATTTTTTTTCTACATAACCATCAGCAACTGGTAGACAAGAAAACACAGTGGAAAAGGATCTTTAGTGACTTAAGTATCAGCCAAAGCACAATTACATGTTACTCATTAACAAATCAGGATAGGCCATATTGGGCTGGAGAGATGACTGAGAGGTTAGAGGCCCTGACTGCTCTTTGAGAGGTCCTGAGTTCAATTCTCAGCGACCACATAGTGGCTCACAAACATCTGTAATGGGGTCTGATGTCCTCTTTTAGCATGCAGGCATACGTGCAGATACATAAAAACCAATACATATGTACAGACATACATAACAATATTTGGGGACTGGAGAGATGGCTCAGCAGCTAAGAACATTGGCCACTCTGGCCGCTCTTCCAAAGGACCTAGGTTCAATTCCCAGCACCTATAGGGCAATTCACAACTGTCTGTAACCCCAATTCCAGGGCATGTGGCATCTTTACACAGACATGCAGGCAAACCCCAAAACCCAATGTACATTGTTTTAGAAAAGGTTTTCTTTGCTGGATCCACTTATTAAGAGCCAGAGGCAAGAATTTTAAACAGATACCAGTTTTATGGTTCCTTTTGTCCAGAAGCATCAAAATTAAGGAAAGTTGCCTATTAAATAGTTTTTTGTTTTGTTTTTACAGTTGGTGATGTCAGATGTTGACCCAAATGCAAGTGAAAAGATCCATTTGAAGTTCTATCCTACATACAAAAAAGATGACCTACACTATACATTTCTTATTTCCCCCTATGTTTATTGCTGTTCCTTTCGCCCTGTATAGCTATGTAGTTTGTCCTCTACTAGTGTAGCAGATGGGTACACTCTAGCACACAAACATCCCTGAACTGTGACTGGCTTTGTGGAACAGAAGCTAGTAAATTGCAAAAGGGAGTCTTTTAACTTTTTGAATACAAGGATCTAAACTTGAGGTGCACTGTGACATGCATGATAAAACTCTGTTTTCTGGAGTTTTTGCTGACTTTTTCCTTCAGTGTAATCTTCCTTAAGGACTGAAAGTTTACTTCTTGCACCACCTTCGAAGCCAACCATTTATCCACAGGTACTTTATTAACACTTGTTGATGAATTGGTATATTTTATCATTTCAGTTTGGAAATAAAATGTACAAATTGAATCATTTGGGCTTTGAAATGATTATCCTTTGCTGTAACTTCATGAAAATATTAAGCATTTTCACTTAGCTTTCAAATCTCAGGGTTTTTTTTCCTGTGAACCATCAAATTGATACCCTTGAATCCTATCATTTACAAACATAGATCTCCCAATACATTATGCCATTTGCCTATAAAACATGAGGTATCTGAGCATGACCTGGAAGACTCGCTTCACATAGATTTTCATTTGTGGTATTCATTTTGCACAAAGTTGTAGAAACAGGAATGCCCACGTATTCTCAGCTATAGTTTTATAGTTTATAAAGACTTAGAAGTATCTACTAACTAGATAATCTTTAGGATCTGGGGCTCTATAACTCATTGATAGAGTGCTTGCCCTGCCATATGTGAGGCTCTGAGTTAAAATCTCTGATACCTTACACACTAAAATGAAAAAAAATCTTTAGAGAGTAAGATAAGACATGAGACGTTAGATTTTAACGGCATGTCACCAGGTTCCTCTTGCCAATGGCATTTGACAGTGACTTGGATCATACCATTAGCAGATTTGGAAGAGGAAGCACATAAATGCATTGAGAGGTAACCCAGTAGTTTTCAGTGTTAGGTTGAATCAAGTGGTCTACATTAGATCAGAGTCATGAGTTTGCAGTTTAGATGGTAAATTTTTTTAAAAATTGGATATAGCATGCCTTGAGAGTGGTTTATATGTAGAGCAATATAAATGAAGAGTCTTTCTGTTGCCAACAATGCTAATGTATTCTACTGCTACAGGAAAAAGTGTGGTGCTCAGGACATGGTAAGAATTACTGTCTTTGAAAGTCATACATCTGAAATGTTAGTAAGGTTAAATGATTTTTTGATACTGCACAGCCCTTCCTGCCCTCTGGCTACCAAATGTCTTGCTGATTTTACATACATAATTGTTTTCTGTTTAAAGACTAGTGTCATGGAATAGGTTTTAGCGTCTCCCATTTTACAGAAATCTTCAGTTGTCACTGCAAAAGGCAGTAAACACAGCATGAGAAAAGGCTTAGAAACATTCCCTTCAAGATCAAACTCGAGGGCTGCCAGTGAGCAGTGATTTCATGTGTGTGGCAAAAGCTAAACAAGGACCTCATAAAATAAAGGTATCGTCAGTCTAATACTAAGGAGCCGGAGCCACTGCATTTTGTTTCGTGGAGGTTGGTCTTGAGCATGGGACCTCAGTAAGGCTAGATGAGCATCTTGTGCCCCTGAGCAGTAATTCGGAGCTTAAGACTGCTTGCTCCTTAAGACATAGGTTTGTCTTCATACTACACAGTGGAAGAGGGACTGGTTGGACAGTGTTCTGTGCATAAGGTAAGGAACTGGACAGAGTGTTGCTCTCCTGTGGTTATCTGAAAAGGTAACTGGGATAACTAGTGTATTTGTGAAAATCTGCCAGAAATCACTGCCACATCCAAAGTCTCAGATGAAGACAGCCAACTAGAAAGTACATCCCATTTTTTAAAACATTACGAACATACAGAAAGGATATGTTTTAGATCTGTTAAAACACGGGCCTTTGACTAAAGGCCAGAGAACAAGGGGAGTTGTGGCAGCTCTCTTCAAATACAGGAATTTCAAAAGAAGGTTAAGTCTCAGACTCAAAGTTGAATGAGGGGGCTATCATTACACTGCCCCACAGTGCTCACTGGCTGATGAAGATACAAAGTGTTCGAAGTGATCAAGAAGAAACTGGGTGGTTAGCAAAATCGCCATTGACAGGACTGCCAGTTTTTGTACTGAAAGGGTGCTCTTAACAGCTTCAGGCCTTATCTCAGCAATTGGAGGTGTCAGTACCCTTGATAAAAAGTTAGGGACTGAAGTCAATGTCAGCTGAAAAGTACAACCTTAAGGAATTTGCTGTTCTCTAAAAAATTTCAGTATGGGGTACTTAAACTACTGGGGGTGGGGGTCAAGTCTCATTGTAAGATGCAAATTTAATTTGCTATTTTTTTCCCTCCCTTTAGTTGACAGGAGCAGGCATGTGTAACAATAAAGGGTAACAAATACTAGCAGTGCTCACCAGGCTATATTAATTCGTATTAGTATCCAAGGGAAAGAGGAGCCAGTGTTTGCTGTTTTGCAGTAATTACTTAGGAGGAAACTGGCAATACATGGCATTCATGTTCACATTGTTGTTTACTACCATAGTGGAGTCATGTGAGTTAGACTGAGTGATATTTCTATTTAAAAATAATCATTCAGTTTTATGTATAGCTGTCTTTGAATTGAGGTTACAATAGGAATATACCAGTCTAGCAATGGGATTCCGAGCTAATAGACCTGAGGACCACCTGGACATGTTAGTGTCCATGAGAAGAATCAGGAAGCAGCTGCAGATCACATCTGAAGTCGCTGCCATTTGTACACTTCATGCTTTGTATAATGTATTAATACTAGACTAAGGTGGCAGTGAACTGTCACTAAGTGAACATTAGAATAAGTCTTATGTGCTAGAGCTGTGGGTTTCTTTTCCCCTGTGACACCCAGCGTCCTCTCTGAGAGATACATCTTTACAATACTATTCATCAACAGAACAGGAAACAAGCCAGCTAGTTTCCAGCAAATCTACTTACCTCCACTGTGTCCGGAGAATATTTTTGCTTTAGTTTTATGCATAAAAACTGCTAGAAGTAATTGCATACATTATCAATATATTCATTAATTGAAAGTTGAAAATACAGTCATCCAGATTTGGCACTTTATGCTGTATGCTTTTAAGAATTGGTATCCATGGGCCATGAAATAACTTCTATGTATAAATCATAAAACTTTCTGACAATCATATAAATTGTAACTTAAAATTTTTACAACTTCCTCTATTGCAAATCCAAATTCCTGCTTAAATAGTATACAAGCACTAGCTGACACATCTCAAATATCTCTACTGCAAACCAATTTTGCGTTCATTGTTCATTTCAGTGGCCTGGTAGGCCCCTACCATACTACAGCTGCATTCTGCTAGCTTGCTAGTAAGAATTGGTGTTAACTCCTTCAAGCAGCATAAGGCACCAGCTGAGGAAGACAGTTCTTAATTTTCAGGTTTCTGTGTATGAGTGTCTCATCCACATGGATGTGTGTGCAGTGACCTTAGAATCCAGAAGAGAGGGTTAGATTGTGAGCGATTGTGAGCCATCATGGGTGTTGGGAACCAAACCTAGGTCCTGAGCAAGTGTTCTTTACCACTTAGCCAACCCTCCAGCCCTAGGAGGTGGTCTCTTAATTTGCATAAACATCCCATGAAATGTTTTGGTCATTTGCATTGTCTTTGACCTATGGGATATCTTGACCACATAATATTTTTCTTTTCTTTCAAGAAAATTGATTTCTACTGCTTACTAGAGATAATTTTGATGGTACTTGAGGTCTTGAAACATCTGGGGAGAAATGCCACAGATTTCAAGAGTGATATAATTTCCACAAATGGATTGATATTTTAAGACCTTGGCCTTTTGGTACTCATTTGTAATAAAAGAAACTTAGATGAAACCTTCAAAAATTATGTACTTCAATAAGAAAACATAGAAGGGAATAACAAATAGTTCCATCTTGTGTATAAAAATAAAGATTTAGGGCAGCCACAATGTTTCAAAGCTACCTTTAAATCTGTTACATACTGAACATTTATTTTAAGATGTAGTCTTAATTATCACATGTAGCAGCACACTCATTTGGTCTGCCTTTGAGTTGTTAAATATTTCCTTCTAAGAGAAACATCATTTGAATGTTTTAATGTCTGAATAATTAATATTCTTCAAGTATACTATTACATAAAACATACCTTTATGCAAATGTCATTTATGTTACTGTGCTCAACAATTCTACATTTATATTATCTAGAGCTTTGGGTTATTCTTGATTCATTCTAAATGTAGGTCTAAAATTTGAATATTGAATTAGTTGACTTGCAAAATACTATTCAGAATATAAATTGTCTGATGAAGATGAGCCAGTCATTTCTCTGGCTTCTCTACACTTGCAGTGACATTCCTGAATAAGACCATTATCTGTGGAATGTTTGTAAATTACATGGCGTGGAACTGGAAGGTGCAGGCTCTTGTTTCGTAGAACATTAAAGTGGGGTTTCCTTTCCCATTTTGAATTACTCCTTTTTTTAGCATTTAAGGTAAGGGTATAAAATGTTAGTGTTCTAAACCCCATCAAAAGAAAATGAAGTAACCAGAAAATGTGTACCAGAAGAAAAGACCTTGGAGGGAAAATTGGCTACACATCTGAAGAGGAATCAGATTTTTAAGACTTTATTCTTATAATTATCTTTACCCTAAGTAATATCAGATGATATACTGTTGTTATGGCAAGGCTCAAATATTAATTTATGATAAGAAGGTTCTGCTTCTTTAAATGATCCAAAACAGTAGTGGGTAGATGATAGGGGTCAATATGTTGTCCATCATTACATGTGTCCAGGCAAAGACAAGAAAAATTTGCTAGAATTGCTAATTTCCTGCATAAATGAGATAGGATTTCCTTCCAGTCTAGAATAAGTGACTTATCAGCACCTGTTTATCTCGTATAAGTGCGTGCATGTGTGTGTGTGTCTATTTTGTAGCTTAAATCTAACCTAAATATCTCTCACAACAGTACTTTGATCTGGAATGTGTCTCAACAGCATTGTTAAACACGAATGTGATTCAGAATCAGAATAAATGGGACCTAGATTAAGTCATCAGCTACAGCATTCCTCTACAGAGTGTCCTCTTCATAGGCTTCATAGTGAGGATGCTGAACAGCCCTTGGGTATAACATTTGAAATCTGTTTTTAATGTGTCATCTCAAAAATAGTAATCTCTATATATGTTCCTCATGAGAAAATGTTGTGGGATAATGCTCTTGTACACTCTAAAGATTTGTCACTCATTGGTTTAATAAAATGCTGATTGGCCAGTAGCCAGGCAGGAAGTATGGGGGGGCAACCAGACTAGGAGAATTCTGGAAAGAGAAAAAGTAGAGATACAGTTGCCAGCAGAGGAAGCAAGATGAGAACGCCTTACTGAGAAAAGGTACCAAGTCATGTGGCTAAACATAAATAAAAATTATAGGTTAATTTAAGTTGAAAAAGCTAATTAGTAAGTCTAATCAACAGGCCAAGCAGTTTATAATTAATATAAGCCTCTGTGTGTTTATTTGGGACTGAACAGCTGTGGGACCAGGCAGGACAGAGAATTCCATCTATAAGAAGAAAAGTTTAGGACATTTGTGAGTAACACAGTCCATGCAGTTATCCAGCCCATGCTCCCAAGGATACTCCCCCACTCCCTGTTAGCCACTGGTGGAAGATCTTCTCTGTGTTTGACGACTATTTGGAATGCCTTTACGAAATATTCCAAATAATAAGCTTATTACATAGCTATACAAGTTTTTCTTGAAACAACAAAATCAACTTATAATTTAATCCTACAGTGTTAAAACAATTGTAGCTCAACTCCTTCATTTGAAGAGAAATAGTGTCAACTGCATCAGATATATTACTGCTAGAGCTGGACCCAAAGTCCCGTGGTTTCTAACTTCCCATTCCACAGCTGATTCTCCCTTTTCTACATAAGTGTCTCCCATAAATGGTCAATGAATGTGAAAAGTGGTAAGAATTTAGGAACTCTACAACTACTTAATTAGAACATTTCATAAAACTTAAAATCTTAATATCTACGCAAGGATGAGCGGAAGGCTTATGAAGTCCCGCCCTAGCTGAAGAGCTCTGGCCAATTGATGACTGTTGGATAAGGGAGCTTTCCAGTTGGCTTCAAGACTGCATTGGCTGTTTGTACTCCAGTAGATGGCCTGTGCACACAGAGCAGCCTTAGGTGAACTCAGAGCTATTAAAAAGAGTACATGAAGTTGGGAGGGAGGGGTTGGGGATATGGGGGAAGTTGGAGGGAGGGTTGGGTTTCATATAATATGCATGTATAAAATTCTCTTAAATTTTAAAATTAATACAGTGATTACATTGTTGCTTTTGGTATTTTGATTATCTGTGTTTTATGTAAACAAAAGCCTTGTACAAACAAATTTGAACTTTTAAAGATAAACTACTTTAAAAGTATTTGCTATTTCAATGAAATGCAAAGTCTTATGGAGCTTGGTTAATTTTAAACTAATATGTTCTAAGTATCTAGAAGTAGTAGTGTTCTCAGTAACAATATATTTAGTAAAATAGGTAGCATTTATGGCTGGAAATTTAAAGTCTAAGAAGATGAGCATTTAACAGTCATAGATCATGACAAAGTTTATTTCTTGGCCATAGCAAGCTAGAAATCATTTAGTAAACCAGAAACATCTTTTTAATTGATCCTTATTTGTATTTTAAGTGTACGGGTGTTTGCTTGCATGTATGTCTGTGCATCACAATCATACAGTGACTGCAGAGGCCAGAGGAGGGCACTGGATCCCCTGGAACTAGAGTTCCAGACGGTTGTTAGCTTTTGTTGTGTGCTGGGAACCAAACCGTGGTCCTCTGGAAGAGCAGCCGGTGCTCTTAACCACTGAACCATTTCTCTGGTCGCCTGCAAACCTTTATTTTAAAAATTTATTATTTTAATAATCTGTCTGTGCAGGTCTGTTTATAAGCACATGAGAGCTGGTACCTGCAGAGGACAGAAGTGTCCGGTCCCCTGGAGTTGGAGGTGATTGGGCAGTGCTGACATGGCTGCTGGGAATAGAACTTAGTTCCCTGCTCTTAACTGCGGAGCCATCTCTCCAGCTCCCAAACTAAATATTTAAAGATTAAATAGAAGATGACTCAGTTTTCCAGTCATGTCTGAATCGAGAAAATAAGATTTCTATATGCTTTCCTTTATTGGATCACTAGTCTCTTATCTAATTATGCTTAGTTGCTAAGGTTTAAAACTTATCCAGTACGTGAATTTTAATGAGAACAGTGATAAATCATAACTTTTTCCATTCGTGAAGTTTAGCTATACAAGTGTTTACTAAGTTTGTTATAGAAAGATCACAATGTGCTGATTCTGGAAATAACAAACGTTTCCCAGCATGCTCTATCTCTATGATATTCAAGTCCTCCTTGCATGCACACCAGATTGGATCTTGCAATTTGAACATAAGCCACAGAACTTTCTGTAGACTGTTGATCCCAAAACAAACTGATCGTAGCAAAGCTTTAATGTTCGTCTTTTGGAAAGTCTTGCTTTTCTTCTAAATGAAAGTTCATTGCGACTTGCCCTGGCTATCGTGAGAGCTGTGGAGACAACAGTATTCTATGAGCGAGTCTGCTTCTGAACATGGTACCTTTTAGAGTCTGTTCATAGGAAGGACTAGCCCCTTTTCTGTGATGCCCCTCACTTTCCCTGGGAGCAGAAAGGTGCAAATTTACCCTTCTGAGGTTCCTGAGGGTCTTGCTGCCCTTCTGACTTGAAATCAGTGATGACCTGTTTTCTGAAACAAGTCTCTCCAGCCTTTCTTGGGAATGCTACAAGACTGCCCTACCGCAAGTAAAAGAAACAAACACGTATTTCCAGTGCATCCTTCAGGATAGAAGAGTTGATTGAATTTGCAAAGCCTTTAGATATGTGTCTTCACTTAAGACAGAAGACAAGCCAACTTAGAAATAGGAAAGAAGAGAAAACTAAATGCTTGACTAACACAAAGGCAGAGAGAAACAGCTTCTTCCATCACCTTGAGAATAATAACCATAAAGAAACTAAACGAACATTTCTGTCAAGACAGAACTCCATGACCTGGTTTCCTGGGTCTTACACAGTCGTGAGGGAGACTGTGACAACATTTGAGCTGTCGAGGTATTGAAATGTGTTTTAGTTCATTAGTTCATTAAGCTCTGTCCAGGGCTTTCTGAACCGTGTATGAATTATTTTGCCTTGGGATTCAGTCCCTCAGACTAAGTGATCTTGTTACCTGTTCATTCACCCCATCTCTGATCCTAGGAGAGGCTGCCTTCTTGAAATATGGATAGAAACCAGTCATAGGAAAACACTCAGTGAAGATTTGCCATTTAAGGTTAAGACACTTCAACTATTGAGCTCACTTTTGTTTGTTTTTCAACTTGTTATTAATTGTTTTCATTTATTTTACATACTAACCACAGTTCCCCCCTCTCCCACTTCCCATCTACCTTCCTCCCCAACCCACCTCCACCCTGTATCCACTCCTCCTCAGTTTCCCTTCCCAAAGGGCAGGCCTCCCATTGGAGTCAACAAAGCAGGGTACCTCAAGTTGAGGCAGGACCAAGCTCCGCCCCCTGTATCAAGGCCCCTAGCTCATTTTTCTTTATAGGCAATGTGTCTCTAACAAATATCTTTACACCAACATAAAGAAAAAAATTCCCAGGCAGAAATATAAAATAAAATGAACTGTCTGGCCCAGGACTTAGAAGTTATCGCGTCATAATATCTTTGTGGTTTCTAAAGTTTTCCAAATCCGGCAGCCTTTTTAATTCATTAAGGAAAACAGATACTGAAGATCTCCCTTCCCACTGTTTGGAAATACTTGTCTCCATAGCTTGTCAGAACCCTATCGGAAGATATTCAGACAGAACCAGCTAAGAATTTGACGTCTGGGAGAGTGGCCTTAATATTTCCATGTTTCTGCATTTGGTATTCACCAGAAACATGAGCTCATTCATCTGGGACTTGGCAAATCAAGACGAAGAGATTTATGTATTTTTTTTATTTAGCCTTCCAAACGTGGCTTGAAACGGTTCTCAAGTTTGATTTTATGATAAAAAACATTTTAGATAAAAAAGTAGTTTTAACTTACAAAGTAAAGTTAGGAGAATAGAGGCTGAAGGTTTACATCGACAGGGTGGATATGGAAGCAGCAAAGACGAAGTAAGTAGCAGAACTGTAGAAGCTGGACCAGTTGTAAAGTGTGTGCAAGCCGCGGTCGCATTGCACCACGCTCCAGAAAAAGCTCACCTGCAAATCCCTGCGCGGGCTAACAGTGGCAAGATTCCTAAAGAGGCCAACAGACTCTGCTCTCTACATCTGGAAAGCCAGGGGAAGAGGCATCACCTCCCAGGTTGCAAGTCTCTGCCACCTGTTTGCGTCTGACCCCTAGGGGTCCTTCCCGCTGCCTGAGACCTAGTTTCCCAGCAAAGTCTACAGAGGTTTGGCCTCCGATCCAGCCGGCCTGAGTTGTCTTGCGAACTCCGCCTGGACTGGCCCGGCGGCAGCGTGGCATCCGCAGGGACCCCCAGCTCCCGCCGCTCTCCCGTGGGCATCCTCTTGCCTCTGCGCCGGTGTCCTCTGTCCCTCGCTGCCACCTAAGCTCGCTTTCCCGGTGCGCCTGCCTCCTAGCAGCTCTCTGTGGCTGCACAACCCGGGTTCCCGCCTTGCATGCTCACGCCACCCTACCCCCACTTTAAAAAAATTTTTTTTTCTTTCCTCTTTTAACTTTCTCCCCGGCTGCTCTCTGTTGATGCTAAGCGTTCGCCTCGGCCCTCTCTGACATATCTCTCC
>LOJH01050703.1:1233-12632 GCA_001685095.1 Ellobius talpinus
GTGAGACAGGAGGATCATTGTGAGCTGGAGGCCAACACAGGTGTGTGCTGAGTTCCATGCCAGCTTGGGCGAGAGAGTGAGACCCTACTGAAGAAACAAAGGAAAAGAAAGAAGGGAGGGAGAGAGGGAGAAAGAGATGAAAGGAAATGGAGGCTAGAGAGAAGGAAAAGGGAAGGAAGTAACAAAGAAAGGAAGGAAAGAAAGAAAGAGAAGAAAAAAAGAAAGCTACCAATATACCTTGGAGAGAAATTGTGCCACAGAGTGAATGCATTTGTGTTTCATTCTAAAGTTCCACTGCTCTAACAGTTTGTATATCAAAAGCACCTAGAAAAACACATTTATGCTTTTTAAATACAGACTAAAGGTTCTACCTCTGGGAACTTTGCATAGTTTTACTGTGTGTGTGTGTAAGTTTGTGTGTGTGTGTGTGTGTGTGTGCTAAAGGAGGACTTGGAAGGCTTACTATAGAGCAGGCAGGTTGGACATTACATCTACAGAGAACAGTGTTGCTGTCAATCAAAGAAGGCATGTGAGAAGCAAAGGGAAAGTTGAGAGTAAAGAACTTGGGCCACAGATATGGAACTGTATTAACTGTTCATTAAAAAAAAGAAAGATGCTTGAGGGTGGAGAAACAGCTCACAGCACTTGCTGGTCTTGCAAAGGACCCTGGTTAGATTTCCTATACCTATGTAGCGGCTCACAACCATCTGTAACTCCAGTTTCACGGAATCCAATGCCCTCTTCTGGCCTCTGTAGGCCCCAGGCACACAAGAGGTGCATGTACATACATGCAGGCAAAACAGTCACATAAAACAAAAAAATGAGTCTTTATATAAAAAAATACTTGAAAGTCAGATATAAATTTATTTCTAAATCATAGTTCAAAGAGAAAAAGCAAAGTATGAAGCAAGATTATGTTCCCACTCCTTTGGATTGTTTATCTTGTGTTTTCGCACTATGTGGACCAGACTGATCTCAAACACAGAGATCTATCCAATTCTGCTGGAATAAAAGGTATGCACCACCATGCCTGACCCTGCTCATTTTTGTTTTTTAGATTTATTTTATTTTATGGAATAAACATTTATCTCAAATGCCTGTCTGTACATGGGTATGCCTGGTACCCTTAGAGGTCACAAGAGGAAGTTGGATTCACTAAAACTGGAGTTAAAGATGGTTATGAACTGCCATGTGAGTTCTGGGAACCAAACCCAGGTCCTCTGCAAGAACAATAAGTACTCCTAACTGTTAAGCCATTTCTTCACGCCCTCCCTTTTTTAAGAAAAAAATATTCATATATAGCTGGGCATGGTAGCACATGCCTGTAATTCCAGCTCTTGGCAGGTGAATGCGGATCAGAGGCTAGCCTGTGCTACATGAGACCCTGCTGTAAAAGGGCAAATAAAAATTCATATGTATACATATATACATTCGACATTTTAGAGGTAAAATATTTCCATAAAAATACCCAAAAATCTATGAACAGAAGTAGCAGTCAGGAGGACTAGAAAGATACAGCCCAAGGCAAAAGGACAGCAACTTTATTTCTCTTGCAGATACTCAGCTTCCTCTAGAACATGGTGGTTCTTAACGAGAAATACATTAATAGTAAACAGACAGCAAAAAGCATTCCACGTTCTGGTTTGCAGGAAGAAACAAGTTGCTAAACCTGTCAGATTCCACACACTCCCTGGCTGTCCTCATTTTAGTCCATTACTCATGCTTGAAACATTTCAACCCAGTGCAAAGATTAAGGACTTGGAGTCGTTCATACTTCTAAAGATCTCTTGAAATATATGTCACAGGGTACCTTTTGGTCCCCAGTTTAGCATTTTACTCAGCAAAAAACTTTTCCTCTAGGAAGCAAACTGATCTGAAAGTCAGATAAGCCAGATGTGTATGGTAATGATAAAACCTGCTTCTGCTAGCTCAGCATTTTGTGTTTGGTTGGATGGTTTTGTTTGTTTGTTGTTGTGTTTTGTTGGATTTGTTTTTGCTTGTTTTTATTCATTTGTTTGAGATAGCAAAGAGGTCAGAGGCTCAGCATCTTATTAACAAGGGTGTGTGACTCCAAGCAGCTAATACAGAACTCTGCCTTCAGTGAGTCCATGAGCACAGGGCCACGTCATGCCCAGAAAGTGCATTTCACAGTGCTCCTGTCAAGCCTCTGGCTCTTATGCTCTTTTCACCTCTTCTTCTGCTATGTTCCCCAAGCCTTGGGAAGGCAAGAATTGACAAAGATGTTGCATTTAGGGTTGAGCACTGTATAGTCACTTAAAGGTAGAGGCCAGAAGACCAGGAATACAAGGTCACCCTCCACTACTTAAGGAGTTATAGGCCAGCCAGGGCTACATGAGACCTGAACTATAGATCATAAATAGGAAAATGATAGATAGATAGATAGATAGATAGATAGATAGATAGATATTTGATTCTTTAAAACACAAAATTCAAGGTCACCTTACATATATATACACATATACACACATACACATATATATATGAATATGAGGCCAGACTATCTCAAAAACAGAGATGTACTGGGTAAATAATTTGTATGAACTAATAATGCCTTCTAAATAGAAAAAAAGTCAGATACACATGGAGCTATCAAAAAACACTAGATTGAGGGTCAGAGTCCCTGTGAGTCATTTTCAACATTAGCAGGGAGCAGATATCTATAACAGAAGATTCAACTGTGATACCTTTTGTAATGGTCTGTCCTGTCCCTTTAAGAGACAAGCCCCACCCACTCCCTCTAGCCATTGAGGCAAGCAGGTCTTCCTTCTGCTTCCAGCCTGAGTTTCTTCCTTTCTGCCTCTTTCCCTTCTTCCCACTTCTTCCCTTCTCTCTCTCTCTCTCTCTCTCTCTGCCTCTCCCTTCCCCCTTCTCCCCTCCCCTCCTTTCCTTTTCCCCTCCATAACCCACTAAATAAATATCCACTCTCTGCATGGTGCATCTCTGTCTCTCACCCACAGCCACACGGCTCCCTGCCTGGGACTGGCTGCTTTTGTGGCCCGCTGTGGTTTCCTGCCTGCTGCCCACTGCCACCACTCCAGGAACGGCACCATTTTATTTTTACCATAACACCTTTATTTTATGCTTTACAATCTATAAAATCGAGAGTATGGCTTAGTGATATGGTACATATATAGCACAGGTGAGACTGCATGGCTGAAGCCTAACTTCCATCCACAGCTCTGCTAAACACAATTTTATTTATTTATTTATTTATTTTTGGAAACATGGTCTCACTATGTAGCTCTCAATGTCATAGAACTTCCTACATAGACCAGGCTGGCCTTGAATTCACAGGGATCCTCCTGCTGCCTCTGAGTGCTGGGATTAAAGGTGTGTCCCACCACACACAGTTTAAACAAATTAATTTTTAAGAGGGTGTATCTCAGCAATAGGGTACTTGCGTAGCATGCATGATGCCCTGAGCTTAATCACAGCACTGCAAAAGAGGAAAAAGAATTAATTTTAAGATAAAGATAGGACTAAAGTGTACTTAAATTGATAGAGTGCTCACCTACCCAGCAAGCATGAACACCTGGATTCAGTTCCTGTCACTATACACATTGGGTTTCTTGGTCAATGTTCCACTGCTGTGGAGACACCATGATCACATCAACTCTTACAAAAAGAAGACACTTAATTGGTGCTTGCTTACAGTTTCAGAGGTTTAGTCCATTGTTGTGGTGGGGAGCATGGAGGCGTGCAGGCAGACATGGTGGGGAGAAGTGAGAGTTCTGTGTCCTGATCTGCATGCAGGCAGCAGGAAGAAAGACTCCCTGCTGAAAATGGACTTTTTGAAACCTCAAAGGCCACCCCCACTGATGCACTTCCACCTCCTACTTCTTTCAAATAATGCCACTCCCTGGTGACCAAGTATTCAAATCTCTGAGTCTACCGCATGCATTAATCCCACCGTTCTGGAGCTGGAACAGGAGGGTTAGGAGAAGTTCAAAGTCAGCCTGCACTGCATATGACAAAGGTCAGGCTGAACTACATGTTGCTAAATAAATAAATAGGTAGGTGATAGGTACATACTTAGATACATAGAAAAGTAATATTTAAAAATGTTTTTAGATAGGATTTCTCTCTATAGCCCAAGCTGGCATCAAATTCATAGTGAACCCCCTGCTTCTGCCTACTGAGTGATAGGATGACACTGTGTTTTTAATAGAGTATTATATATTTATTCTTTGACAAGTTCATATATAAAAACAATGTGTCTTGATTATATGCTCTCCCAGCTATCTCTTTGCTCCCAGGCACCCCAGCACATCCCTTCAACCTTTCACATCCTCTCCTTTTTTCTTTGCTAATGACCTACAGTGTCCAGTTAGTGCTGCCTATTGCAGTGCTGACCTGTATTGTTGGCTTCATCTTGTGCAGGTTCAGAGAGTTCAGTCAGTGGCCGTGTCGCTTCCAGAAGACAGCACTTCACAGCACCCTCTCCACCCTCCACTGCTTTTCCACCCCGTCTTTTGAGATGTTGTTGCCCCTCTTTAGTGTGGTGAAGGGAAACATAACTTGGAGAGAATTTGTGTTTTATTTTAAAGTTCCAACTGATCCAATAGGCAATATCAGACACATCTAGAAACTTAAAACAATTTTTTTAATTCACTTATTTTTAAGATTTATTTTATCTTTCTGTGTAGGTTAGGTGTGCCTGTGTGTGTTCCCGTGTGTGTGTGTGTGTGTGTAATTGTGTGTATCACATGTGTGGTATCTGAAGAGACAGAAGGAATGTCAGACCCCCTGGAACTGGAGTTTCAGGTGGTTGTGAGCTCCCATTCATCAGTCATTAATCATGAAAATGAATCACATGCTTGCCTATGGGCAGTCTGATGAAGGCAATTTCTTATTAATGTTCCCTCTTCCCAGATGTCTCTAGTTTATGTCAAGTTCAAGAAAACAAACCAAAATAAAAACTGCATGAATCCCTTCTGCCTTGACTGGGTTGCTACTGCTGGATACTCAGTGTATTCATGACCAGACTTTTCACCTCATTATCCATGTATACCCCCAACACTAAGGGGGGGGAAGCCATAAACATCTACCCACAGGGATAGAAAACTGTTAGGTCCTTCACTCCAATTCTCATCTGTCTACTTTTACCTCTGTCTAATCTCTACAGAACCTGCACTTTAATTCTGTCCTTCTCCTAATTTCTATGGCATCTAGGAAACTTTTCCTTCTGCCATCATGGTCCTCCACTGATCAGGAGGCTAGACTGGTTAAATCATGGCTGCAGTATTCTCTTACGTAAAATAGGATTAAAATCTATACTGAGCAATATCAACAGATATTAGTATTAAAAGGAATTTTGGTGTTAGAAGGATGTTATTGGGAACAATGGAGATGAAAAATAAAAGGGTTTGCAGTAAGGTATGAGATTGTCAAGTTGACCAGAGAAGAGGAAGAACAGAGCTCCAGAGGCAGAACCAGTGTCAGCAGGCCAGCTGGTTCCCCCAAAGCCTCCTTCCCTGGGGAATATATATGAGGAACCGCTACCTTGTTCCATATTCTTATTTATGGTGTATCTAAATTCAATAACTAAATGATAAGTAATAATGATTTCTAACAAAGCACTTCCCCCTCTTCCTGAAAAGAAACCACCCAGACTTCACCATGGATTAGGAGCAGAAGAGGAAGGAACCAAGAAAAGATTGCAGTTTAGTAGCTGTGAGAGGAGTTAGCTCCTTGGTAAACTACAAACTAGTTATGTAAACTTGAAACAAAGAGAGGTTAGTCTAATTACTCCATCAAAAGGCTAAGACCAGCAGCACCTGCCAGATGAGTAAAAACACCCACCAAGACAGATGGTCAGCAGAAAACCAAGACGAACAAAATGTCAGAGAAGGGCAGAGGGGGCTTCAAAGTGTGACTGCCTCTCATACTGGTTGAGGGGCCTATGATCATCTCACTGGCTGGGTCAGGAACACATGCACAGAGCCTTGGGCCCTCCATTGGTTAGACTTATGATAAGCCCAGAGAGTTAACCAGTCTCTACCAAAATCACCTGAATCTTTGATTAACTTCTCTCATAAGTCCTGTAAAAAACCCTTGGAGTTTTTCCCCTCTTGGACCCCCTCCCATGGTTGGGGGTTCCATGTTTCCCTTCATGCTCCTTAACAAGGCTTTGCACTCACTGTGTTTAACTCCATGTTGTGTCTTCAATCTTCAGCCATTTGAAACCATGAGCCGGGGGGGGGGTGTCACTGTCTCAGGTTCACTTCTGGTGACTGAATGAAAAGGAGGACATGGCTGTTCTCAGGTCAGTTGCAAAGGTTTTTTATTGTAGGTACAAGGCAGAGAACAGCCAGAGGCATCTGAACAGTTCAGACTGAACATGGCCATGACAGGAGAAGGGAGAGATTGAGAGAGGAAGAGAAGAGAGAAGGAAAAAAGAGGGAAAATAGACAGAGAGGAGCCAAGGACCAACAGGAGAACCAAGAGCATGCATACCCCAAATGGCTGTTATATAGGGATCAGAAAATGGGAGGAGGGAAACAAAGTTCAGGGACTTTGAAGTGGTTTAAAGTGGGGGTGGTGGTGAGAAGTGCTGAGAGGAGCCAGGACTCTGTAACAGGTACTTGTGATGCCCAGAGAGACTGGTGGCCAGCGTTTGATATGTTAAATAGATACCTCAGCCATTTGTCCCTGGTTTCTCTGAGACCTCACAGTGACCAGTGAGTGTCTAGCATCCTAAGTCTTGCACATCTGAATTGAGAGAAGTGCCATCATTCTCAAAAACCCACGTCAACAGCTTGGGTAGTTTTAAGAATTAGAAATAGTGAGTTATGAAATTAGAATCACTGAGTTATGAAACTCAGTGGTAAAGTGCATTTAGCACACCAAGGTATTGTGTTCAATACTCAGGAGGAAGAAAGAAAATCACTACCATGAAACTACTTGGCAAAAATGATCTTAAATTCTCCAAGTGCCCATCCAAAGGCATGCTTCCAGTCTTCATCCCTGGAAGTTGAAGTCACAGCCAGTTGTGAGCCATCCAATGTGAGTGTTGGGTACCAACTCGGGTCCTCTGCAAGAGCAGTGTATGTTCGAAACCTCTGGCCCATCTCTCCAGCTTCAGCCTCTGTTCTTGACATTGTTTTGCTGCTGTTCATTCTCTCTTCATTCTGTAAGCCTCCTCTCCAGGGTCACCCTTCCCTCTGTGTGTCTTTTCCTATGATCTAATTTTCCCTCTTGGCTCAGCCTCCTGTGTCTACCCAGAAGCTCCCCTGTGACATTTTTACCATCTCCACCCTTAGGTCAGCTCTGTCCTTTACTGCAGAGGGGCTGAGAGCACAGACTGGTGTCAAGCAGTCTAGATTTTGTCAGTTCTACTAGGTCCCTGTCTTGTTTCCCTGTCAGTTGTTGTGCCAAAATATACTGACAAAAGCAGCGCCAGGGAGAAAGGGTTTGTCCCAGCTCCCAGTTCCAGGCTACAGACCATCCCAGCAGACAATGTGGGATGTGGAGGAGGAGTCAAGCAATGGGATTTGAGAATGGCTGGTCACATGACACCCACAGTTAGAAGAGAGCAATAAACTGTCAAAACTGTCACTTGCTTGCCAGGACTTGGTTTGCCCTCTCCCATTTTGTACAGTCCAGGATGATGGTCCCACCCACAGTTAATGGGGTCTTCTCACATCAGTCAACCTAATAAGACAATCCTTCACAGATATTCCCAGAGGTTAATCCTAATCTAGGCAACCATTTCACAGGTATTTCCAAGGCTTACCTCTTAGGTGTCCATCATGGCTCTAGTCCTGTGATTTGGTAATTGTTAATCTCTATAGAGTTTCCTTCCCCATTTTATGAAGTTGATGATGGTGTCCACCTTATATTGGTAAACTGTTTGGTAGATGCAAAGTACTTAAGAAAAATAATCTGTTTGGTTGGTTGGTTGGTTTTGGTTTTTTTGAGACAGGATTTCTCTGAAGGTTTGGAGCCTGTACTGGAACTACAGTAGACCAGGCTGGCCTCGAACTCACAGAGATCTGCCTATCTCTGCCTCCCGAGTGCTAGGATTAAAGGCATGCCTCACCACTGCCCGGCAGAAAAAAAAAATGATCTTAATATTATTATTCACTTGCTTGGCTCTACCACTTTAGCAAAGGGCTTTTAAGTGACACAGTAACTTGTAATACAAACCAAAGCCACACCCCTCCTTTTCTTCATCTTGGTCTCAATTCCATTCTTGACTATGGAGAGGGAATTATAGGCAGTTGTGAGACACCCAGCCTGGGTACTGGGAACTGAACTTGGGTCCTCTGAAAGAGCAGTACATTCTCTTAACTGAGTCATCTGTCCAGCCCCTGTTGATATTTATTTATTTTTTATTCTTTTATTTTTAATTTCTTTTCTTTTCTTTTTGGTTTTTCAAGACAAGGTTTCTCTGTAGCTTTGAAGCCTGTCCTGAAACTAGCTCTTGTAGATCAGGCTGGCCTTGAACTCCCAGAGATCTGCCTGCCTCTACCTCCTGAGTGCTGGGATTAAAAGCATGTGCCACCACTGCCCAACTGACATTTATTTCAGACAAGGTCAGATGTAGCCCTGGCTGGCCTCAGTCTCAATGTACAGTCAAGAATGATTTTAACAGCCAACTTTTTTATCTCTACTTCCAGGGGTTATAGGCATATTGATATGGGAATATTGGAGTATCTTAGAGAATAATGGAGCCTTTCTTGGGATTTCAGAAACTCAGCAGCTACCCAAACTAACCTGAGCCAGTACTTTCAGGTTCTTGTCTTAAGAATTCAAATAATGAAATTAACAGACCATAGAGGATGGGTTTTAGAGAGAAGTTTGCTAGAGTTTTATAGGTGGGCACTTAAAAGGGGAGGGGGTAGGAAGAGAGGAGACAAAAGCACATCTAGGGCTACAGTATAGTAGGAGGGGTCTCGGGGAATAGGGTACAATCAATTTACTGGTGTAGGGGCGTTTTCAAGGACCTATCACAAAAACTGGGTGTGACTTGATATAAGCTAAAGTCATCTGAGAGGATGAACCCTCAATTGAGAATGTACCTCCTTAAGATTGGGCTGTAGGCTATAGGACATTTTCTTAGTGATTGGTGAGGGAGGGCCCAGCCCATTGTGGATGCTACCACTCCTTGGCTAGTGGTCCTGGGTGCTACACAAAAACAAGTTGAGCAATCTGTGCAGAACAAGATAGTAAGTAAACTACACTCCTTCATGGCTTCTGCATCAGCCCATGCCTCCAGGTTCTCACCATGTTTGAGTTCCTATCCTGACTTCCTTCAATGATGAACAGCAATGTGGAAGCAGAAGTCAAACAAATCCTTTCATCCCCAAATTGCTTTGGTCATGGTGTCTCATCACAGCATGGCAACCCTAAGACACTAAAGTTATCTTAAGGGAGGGGGGATATTGCTGGTAAATTCAGTGTCCATATCAGGTTTCCAGGTGCCTCTCCCAGTGTCAGTCACTTAGTCACATGCAGCCTCTAGGCAGAGGTGCTCATTTAGAGGAACAAGAGCTCTCTGCTGACACCCTGGCCTCCAGCAAAGACAATCTGAGTACTGCTGGTTTGGGTCCCTGTCCTGCCTGAGCAGTTTCTATCTCCTGGCCTAGTGAGTGTGACGCCGCACCTAGCACTAGTAGAAGAGTTCCTAGGGAAGACATGTGCCCCCCAACAAGGCCTAAACTTCCTGGGTTATCAACACCCTTCCTTCCTTCTGGCTCTTCTCACAAGTTGGGAGGGTCTGTGCAGGCAGAAGGCACTGGAAAGAACACAGACTGAACCCTGAAGTGAACTCTAGGAATTCTTTCTGTGTTTGCTGCTCTAGCGGGGTTGGGTCTATGAAGAGGCCTCCCTGGAGTGTGACCTCACTGGGTCCTCTGGGTGGTGATGTCACCTGCTGCTCTGCCTGGTCCATGAGTCCCCAGCCACACTGACATCACCCCTGTTGCTTTGGGCTCAACCCACATGTCGTTACCTGAGGCAACGACCATGTTTAGAATATGGAGAGTCCTCAGAATCTTTTCTCATGTATGAGTAACTTTTCACTGTCTCACCCTGACTTCAGTGCCCTAAAATTATAAGCTTCACTCTGTACTTTCCTCCACTAGCAAACTACCTGGAATCTCTGACAAGCCCGTCTAAATTAGGAAACACAGGGATTAAAAAAAAGAAGAAAAAAGTTCCCTAGTGATCTTTATCAGACTGTAAAAGTTGATCAGGAAGAAATTAGGACGACCTGTCAACTTTTCCAGTTATCTGACCTTCACAAGGCTGTCCCTGTTTCATGCTGGAAATTCAAAGTGCTTTAGAATATTGTCAAGTATTTCTCTGCTCTACTCACTCACTGCTCAATTTCCTAGAATCTGCAGAGATGTGTCTTTGAGTATACTTATCAGCTAACTGAGGGCTGGCAGCCCCATGGAGCTTTAGGATGGGGATGCTCAAGGGAAAACAGAGTTAGGACTTTCAGCCAATCCTAGGGGAGAAGGCAAATGTCTAAGGTCAAGTTGATCTTCAGCAAATAACAATTTAGTGAGTCACAGCAATGTAACAAAACCTCTGTAAAAACCCAAGAGGACAGGTTATTATGGGAGCAGTCAGATGTTGAACACATGGAAAATCCTGCATAAGTGCTGTGTTTGCAGCTACAGGGGGGATTGGTCATGCTCCTCCACAGCTTCTTCCATCCCTGGCTTAAGGCAACTAGAGTCATACTTACAACCTGCCTTGTAACCTCACTAAGCAGCTAAACTCCTACTTCATGGTAATGCTAAGGTAGGGCAGTACAATCAGATCAGCTGCCAATCAGGCACAAAGTAACTCTAGCTGTAACTTGATATCGTATCTTGAACCAAACTGCTGAGTTCAGAGATTCCTCCCTTTCAAATTTGGCTACAGAACATTTCTGAAATCCATTAATGCTTCTCTATTAAGCCTGAAAGGAATCTTTAGTGTTTAAGAACAGTAAGTGACTGATGCTGGGAGGCCCCCAAACTTGTGCTGGAATGTCCAGTGCTATGGAACTGGAGAGAGATGGCTCAGCAGTTAAGTGTACTTGCTGTTCTTGTAGTGGACCTAGGCCCAGTTCCCACAATGATGGCTCACAACCATGGAACTCCAGTTCCAGGGAATCTAGCACCCTCGTCTGGCCTTCACAAGCACGAGGCATGTATATGGTGCACATACATACAAACATGTAGGAAAAACGCTCACGTATAAACTGACAACATGGCCACTCCAAAGTATGATTAAGGGGAAGGTGTTTATTGTACATGAGAGGAGAGAGAGAGAGAGAGAGAGAGAGAGAGAGAGAAGAGAAGAGAAGAAGGAGGAGGAGGAGGAACAAGAAGAAGAAGAGGAAGAGGAAGAGGAAGAGGAAGAGGAAGAGGAAGAGGAAG
>LOJH01050704.1:0-11032 GCA_001685095.1 Ellobius talpinus
TAATTCTTACATCTTAATTCAACCCATTTCTGTTAATCTGTGCATTACCACGAGGTCGTGGCTTACCAGATAAGATTCAGCATGTCTGACTCTGGCGACTCCATGGTGGCTCTCTCTGCCTGCCTTCTTTCTCCCAGCATTCAGTTCTCTTTTCCCCGCCTATCTAAGTTCTGCCCTATCAAAAGGCCAAGGCAGTTTCTTTATTCAACTAATGAAAGCAACACATAGAAAGAAGACCCTCCCACACCAACTTGGCTGTGATTATTGTCTTCCTACAGAGCCAGAATTGAGAACCCAAGGCAGTATGATTGAGAAACACTAAAATATTCACTATCTCGTCCTGTATCTGTTACTTTTCTTGCTGCAGTGACAACGTACCGGACAAAAGTAACTTCAGGAAAGAAAGGCTTGTGATGACTGCTTTTATGTCAATTTTCCAAAAGCTAGGGTGATTTTGGAGAGGGAACCTCAACTGATCAAATGTTTCCACCAGACTGGCAATTGGCCTGTGGGCAAGCCTGCATTTTCTTGACTGATGATTAATGTAGAAAAGGCCTATCTCAGTGTAGGTAGTGCCACCCCCCTGGACTGGTGTCCTGGGTTCTCCAAGAAGGCAAGGTGAGCAAGCCAGTAAGCAGTGTTCCTCCGTGCCCTCTGCATCAGTTTCAACCTCTGACTATGACTTCTGAGCCAAAAGAGCCCTCTCTTCATTAGGTTATGTTTGTTAAAGTATTTTGTCATGCCAATAGGAAAATAAACTAAGACATTTATGTCCATTTGTATATAGATATAGTACTTTTTGTGGGGGGTCTCTTTTTTCTTTCCTTCCTCACTCTACCTTCAGCTTTTTAATTTGGCTCTCCTGCCTCTACTGCTTCACAAGCATCTTTTGTGACCACACTGAGAAGCTACTGTGTGTCCTTTCACTGCTCTGTGCATGACCAGGCAGCCATAAAAGAAGAGAGAGAAAGAGTGTGTGTGTTATGTATATATGGTACTGTTTGTGGTTAAAAGTGGATTTTTTACCATTTGGATAAAACGGAGTAAAATTAAGCATATATCTAAAGGAATTGGGGAACTGTGTAGTGGGAGAATATTGCCTAGCATATGAAAGGTCTTATATCAGTCCAAAGCACCATAAATTAATAAATACATAGTACAAATGGTAGATCACACATTTAACTAGCAACTCTAAATAAAATGTAGAAATTTAATATAAATTTTACTTAGACATGTTTTTCTAAGAATAGATTATTTTATCATGTGAGATTGAGAAAATATTCACCCTGCCCATTAATATAAAAAATTCCAATAATAGAAATTGCTCTGTTGGGTTTTTTTTTCCAAGACAGGGTTTCTCTGTGTAGCCTTGGCTCTCCTGGAACTTTACTTTGTAGACCAGGCTGTCCTCAAATTCCAGAGATTCACCTGCCACTGCCTCCCAAGTGCTGGGATTGGAGTTACACATCACCACAGACTGGCGAAATTTCTTATTGTTTATGAATTGCACATTTCCTGTTAGGAAGTGACATAGCCTAACTACAATAAAAGATATGTTTAAAAAGATTTAAAAATTGTTTACATGTGTTTATTTTGTGTGTGTGTGTGTGTGAATATAGGTATGTGTGGGGAAGTCAGAAGAAAACTTGCACAAGCGGGATCTCCTGCAATGTAGATATTGAGGATTAAATATAGGTCATCAGGCTTGATGGCATACACCATTAGCTGCCCAGCCATCTTGCCAGCTCCTATGTGTTGAAATGTAATGGCTAATATAACTATATTAAGAACTGGAGTCTTTCGGTTTCATTTAAATTATAAGGACAAAGCTCCCATGGACAGGGTCAAAGCCCTCATAAAGCATTTGAGGCTGGGCATAAGGTGGTATGGGCCTATAGTCCCAGACTAAGAAACTAAGGCAAAAGAAAAAAGAAAGAAAAATCTTCAGCTAGAGGCCAGCCTGGGCTATGTTGTGGAACCCTGTCTCAAAACAACCAGAAAGTATGAGGGTGGGGTGAGAGGAGGTGATGTGATGTGGGATTTCCCTCTGTATGCTGTGAATACCATTTATTAATAAAGGAACTGCTTTGAGCCTATAGCAGAGCTATAGGGGAACAGAGCTAGGCAGGGAAAACTAAGCTGAATGCTGGGAGGAAGAAGGCGGAGTCAGGGAGAAGCCATGGAGCTGCTGCTGGAGATAGACGTGCTGATACTTTGCTGGTAAGCCACTGCCACGTGGCGATACACAGATTAATGGAGATGGGTNCAGAGCTATAGGGGAACAGAGCTAGGCAGGGAAAACTAAGCTGAATGCTGGGAGGAAGAAGGCGGAGTCAGGGAGAAGCCATGGAGCTGCTGCTGGAGATAGACGTGCTGATACTTTGCTGGTAAGCCACTGCCACGTGGCGATACACAGATTAATGGAGATGGGTTAAATTTATATGTAAGAATTAGCCAATAAGAAGCTAGAGCTAATAGGCCAAGCAGTTATTTAATTAATACAGTTTCTGTGTGGTTATTTTGAGGCTGAGCATCTGGGAACCAATAAGCGGCCTCCTTCAACAGTGATATGTGGCTTGAAGGAATAGAATTACTCTTCACATAAATAAAATTACTCTTCACTTTATGCCACATAAAAAACCTCATGGAAAAAGTGTAGCCTCTATCAGATACTAGTCCTCTTGACATCTAGATCTTAGACGGCCTAGCCTCCAGAACTGTGAGAAATTAATCTCTACATAATACACAGTTTGTACTATTTTCATATAGCAGTGCAAATATAGTAAGAGAGGTAGCAGGTTGATCTGAATGGCCAACTTTTATTTAAATAATGAGTGTTTAAGTACAAACTACTGTATAAATACTAGGCTTTAGTAACAAAATGACTCAACTGTTTTCTATGCTGAATGTTTTAATAGCAAGCCATTACAGAATGACATTTTTTTATAATTAAAAGGAAAATAATACTTAAGGGGTTGGGATAAAGCTCATTTGGTGGACTACTTGCCTAACATACTTGAAGCATGATTCAGTTGCCAGGACATTGTAGAACTGGGACCCATGGTAATCCATGCCTGTAATCCTAACCTGTTACGCCAGTACTGGAGGGGAGGTGGAAGAGTCAGAAGTGCATAGTGTTCTGGGCTGCACAGTGAGTTCATGGGACACATGAGAGAGACTTGGAGGAAAGAAGGAAGGAAGGAAGGAGAAAGAAAATGCAACACTTAAAAACATTTTTAAAAGACTTTTTAAAACTTAGGTATGCACATGTATGCCTGTGAGTAGATTTGTGCATATGAGTGCAGTTGCAAACAGAAGCCAGAGTTCTATTCTAAATATTTTAATAATTGCTATTTTTTCCATATTTAACACTACCTTTTTGTTCTTGAGAATTATACAATATTTAAAAATTTTTATGCTTATGAAAGACAATACAAACTTTTCAGAATAAATATGTAAACCTTCCTCTACGATACTTGTATTATCATAGCTATCTAGGTTGTATTCTAGAAATACAGTATTAATGCCAAATCTCAAGCTTTTTTATTATTTTACCTTGTGCTATAGTTTGTACCCAGGTTATTATACATGCTAGGAAAACATTCTACTACTAAGCTATGTCCCAAGATCTCTCAAAATTTTTGAAAAGGACATTTATCTAAAAGAACAGTGGCAGGCTACTTAACATTGTTTCTGCTTTACTTACAATAAATGTATAGATAATTTTTAAGTCACTTTTTTGTGTGTACATGTGTGGAGGTTAGAGGACAACTGTCAGGACTGGTTCTCTCCATCCACAGTGTGGGTCCTGGGTACTGAGCTCAGGCTGTCAGGCCTGGTGTCAGACACCATTGCCAACTGAGCCATCTAGCTGGTCCTAAATTTCTTATCTTTAATTAAGCATATATGTATGTGTCTGTGTGGGGGCACATGCACATGAGTGAAGTACCCATGGAGTTCAGAAGATGTACTGGATGACGGGATGTGAGGTTACAGGCTGTTGTCAGCTGCCTGTTGTAGTTGCTGGGAATCTATACAAGGTCCTCTAGAAGAAAAATGTGCACTCTTAACCACTGAGCCATTTCTCCATCTTTTAAATAATTTTTAAATTTTTAGTAAATTGCTTACGTTAGTGAAGTGTGAGACATGGGATTTTAAAACTTTGTGCATCCTTTACTAGTTATTTGACTCCATACTGTGATATACACCTTCTGTATGCTTTTCATTGACAAGTTGGACATTCTTTAGGGTCACTTAAGTGGTTTCTATTTGGTGCAGCATAGTATTGATAGCTTATCTATTTCACACTCGAAAGAAAAACTGGAAGTCTATCATGTTTTTATTACTTGACCTTTCCAGTGTTTTAGAAAATTTTTATGTTCTTCATATTTGATTTTTTACATTGTAATGTCCTATATGTAAATATCCCAGCACTGTTGACTTCTATAGTTCCAGTGAGGAACTATGACCAGTACAGTCATGTGATTTCATAGTAGGGGTAAGTTCTAAGAACATTGTTAGGCAATTTTATTGTTGGGCAAACATTGTATTTCTAGGTTGTATAATCTTATGATACCGCTGTAACATATGGAGCCTGTTGGGAAACATCATTATGTAACACATGACTATAAAACTAAAAAGAAAGCCCTTCAAACAGTATATTATAGGCTTGGGATGTAGTTTAGTTGAGTGTCTAGTGTACAGGAAGCTGTGGGTTTGGTCCCCCAGCACCAAATTAAGCAAAGCATATGACACAAGTTTAATGTCAGCACTCAGGAAATTCAGGCCGAAGGATCAGAGGTTCAGGGTTTAAACTATGTGAAATCCTGTCTCAATAAATAAAGAGCATATTTCAAGTGAAAAAAATGGTATATATTAGATAAGATCCTAGGAATTCTGAGTTAAAAATCATTGAAATTTTGGATGAATCAAATTTTTTTTTGAGACAGAGGTTCTCTGTGTAGCAACCCTGACTGTCCTGGAACTCACTCTGTAGACCAGGCTGGCCTCAAACTCAAAGAGATCTGCCTGCCTCTGCCTCCCGAATACTGGAATTAAAGGTGTGCTCCACCAACACCCAGTTCAATGAATCAAATTTATTGTAGCTTTGTAGATATGGTATAAAGTTTGGCAAGAAGAAGGGTTAGGAAAGTAACTCAGAGAAGTGGAATGAAGCAAGAAGAAAGATGCTAGGTCATTATTGATCACAATGCTGGTATGCCCTGAAGTTTACTGTATTCCCTATAAAGAATAGAATTTGAAAATTCAAGATGTTTTTAATTTTTAATAGTACCTTTGATGTGGTTAGGCCACCTTTGATACGGATTTGCTGTATAATCCAAAAACATCCAATAGAAAGGACATGTCAGCCTTACGAGAGATGCTTGTGGTTGTATGTCATCACCCTTTTTGAGGATACTGCATATATCTGACTCCAGCCTGCCTTGCTAGTTCTATCATCACATGCTACTTCTGTTATCAGGAATTTCCAAAGCGTTGTCCATGCAGGCAGTAGGCATTTAGTGTATATTGATGGACTCATCAAACTCATCGAGTTGACATTTGTAATTTGGTTGCTTATGGAAATTAAGTGATAATTATCTGATAGTATTGTATATGTACTTGTTTGTAAAAGGGAGTAAAATATTTATTACTAAAATGTCTTCAGTTCAAGATACTGTTTCATTTTTTTTTTTAAATTTTGTTGTTGTTGTTTTTGTTTTGAGACAGGGTTTCTCTTTTTAACAGTCCTAGCTGTTCTGGAACTCACTCTGTAAACCAACCAGGCTAGCCTCAAGCTCACAGAGATCTACCTGCCTCTACCTCCCAAGTGCTGGGATTAAAGGCCTGCACCACCACACCAAACTCATTATTTTAAATTTTTATAGCAATTGGAAAACTTAAAGTTACTAGTTCTTTGAAAAAAGATTTTAATATTTAGGTTTTAATTCCTAAAAACTGTTAAGTAAGAAATAAAGCATTGATTCAGAGGATTATTGAAATCATGTACAGTATAGTTATATGGAAAGTTGAACATTCTGGATGTATGAAGCAACTATTTTAAATGAAATATTTTATATTGAAGTGAAAACACTATTTTTCAGCATTACATAATAGTCTTTGTTAGCATGGGCTAAATATTCTTAGAGTGTGTGAAGTAGTAGTAGTTTCTAGTAAAGTAAAATATTTTTAAATTCCAGGGATTGAATATAAGACCTTGTGCATACTAGGCAAGTGCTTTATCATGCCCTAGTCTTCTTTTACTAAAGAACAGAGAAACAAAAGAACAACAAAAAAATATATGGTTTGTTTGGTTTGGTTTTTTGAGACAGGGATTCTCTGTGTAACAGTCCTAGCTGTCCTGGAACTTGCTTTGTAAACCAGGCTGGCCTCAAACTCACAGAGATCCGCCTGCCTCTGCCTTCTAAATTCTGGGATTAAAGGCATGAGCCCAAATGCATGGCACTAAAATATTTTTATGATGAGGAGAAAGAGTAGATAATTAAAAACCAGGCTTTTAAGATACCGTAGTCACCATGCCGTAGCTTTGGAATCTGTTCTGGAACTCACTCTATAGATATCGTTTGTCTCTGCCTCCCAAGTGTTGGGTTTATAAAGGTGTGCTCCACCACAACAAGCTAAATATTTGTTTTTTAAATAGTTGTGTGTATGCGCACATATCTGTGCTTCAGTGTATGCATAGAGTGCAAGTCCCTGCAGGGGTCAGAGATGTTGGATTCCCCTGGATCTATGGTTATTGGGTTCAATATAGGTACTAGGAACCCATTACTGGAAGAGCAGTGTGAATTCTTAACCACTGAACCCCTAAAACAGCAATTTAATTACATATCTTTAATAAAATGAATATTCTCATTTAATTTATGTATAAATGTATTTACATAAGATTCAGTTTTCTTTTTAACAGCACAACCTTTAAGTTGTATATTTGGGCTCTTTTGTTATTGTTTTGAGAGAAGGTTTCTCTGTGTAGCCCTGGCTGTCCTGGGGTCTGACTATGTAGACTAGGCTGGCCATGAATTCACAGAGATCTGGCTGCCTCTGCCTCCCAAGTGCTGGGTTTAAAGGGCTGGCTGGGTTCTCTCTCTCTCTCTCTCTCTCTCTCAGTCATAAAAGACAGAATTGTTTAAGACTCTGAAACACTAATAGACCTTACAATAAACTGTTATTAAACTTGACTATTTAAATAAAAACAGTTTTTCTGATGGAAACTCCTAAACAAAAAGAGGTAATTCCTTTCAATTAGAAGAGTTTTGGAGCTGGAGAGATGGCTCAGAACCTATGTTCGATTCCTAGACCCTATATAAAAAGCCTGCTCTGCAAATACCTATAATGCCAGCCCTCTGGAGGCAGTTCTAGACTAGTCTGCTAGTCTAGGCAAGTGAGGCTCTGTCTTTAGAAAATGGGGACTTGGTCTAAAGAGTGTAGGTCATGGTGGTCCTATGAAACAGAATAGTCTTAAAATATCCTCTCAGTGGCTCATCTTCTAACCCAGTTAAAGAAGTCAATTTATAAAAGCAGTGGAATTTGCATTTTCACTTGTTTTCAAATACATATTTTACTAATGGCCTTGGTTTATACCCTTCCAAAATCCTAGCTCTGGCCACATAAAATGATGAAAGGGACACGGCTTGAAGATTTCGTTGTCTTTGTACGTAAAACAAAAGAACTGGGTTACGTATCCTACTTCTTTTCCTCCAGATTCAAATGTTTCTTTCTTAGCCAATATTCTCTTAGATCTGCAGTTAAGCTTAACACATTCAAGCGTTTGCCTTTTCCCAGAACCTCAGTTTAATTGGTTAATGACAGCCATTCTGCCTCTGACACTCTTACTGCTTTTGCGAGTATACAAAGAACCCTTACCTTCTGTGCTCTTCCTTTGGCAGCCTGTTGGTGCTACACCTTACTAATTTAGGAACATGCAGTGTATTTGCAGAAGTGCTGTACATAGAAGAAGCAGAGAAGGCATTCTTGGATTAAAAAACTTTTTTTTTGGAATTGATAAACTCTTACACAGTCAGTCTTGGGCAATGAAAACAGGGCCAACGGCAACTTCAGCCATAGAAAACTAATTTTAAAAAAAGATAGAAAATGAGAAGAGGTCACTTGATGGAAATTCTTATAACACCTATCACCCTCTCCTCCCCTCAAAAAAAATCAAAAACAGGCATAAAGGTAGACTTATAGATCCTTGAAATGGAAATCAAGAATACAAAAATAAACATTTTATTTACATTAACTGATTTCTTTTAATCAAGAATGCCGAGAGAGTAAGCAAAGAAAATCTCTTAAACAATGCAGACTAGAAAGAAATTGACATGTAAAGAGTGAATTTGAATCCCATACCTCACACTGTAAACACAATTTAAAGTGAGTAAAAGATCTGCATATCTAGGTATAGTAGTGCTTCTATGCAACCTCATGTCTTCATGGCTAGTTAAGGCCAGTCTGAGCTACATAGCAAAACTGAAACACACACACACAAAAACCAGGAAACTGGTTTGTCAATACAAAAACTTTGTACAATTCAACAATGAAAAGAGAAGTAACCCAACTTTAAATAAAAAGCTTTAAGTAGACATTTTAGTGTATATCAGTCATTTGGGGAATGCAGATCAGAACCACAATGAGGCATTTTTCATATAGTAAGACAATAAAAAAGATAAATGTTCACAATAACATGGAAAGTTGGAACTGTAGTACATCACTGTTGGAAATATAAAATGGTATAGATGCTTAGGAAGGAAGTTTGGCAGTTCCTCAAAAGATTAACTGTAATTACCAAAAGGATCATAGCTTGATTCCTATAGATGCCCATGTATCCAAGAGAATGGACCATGTGTCACAAAGGATCCAAGATACAAATATTTATAGCATTGTTCATAGGAGCTCCAGAAACAACTTATGTTCATTGATCAACAAATAAACAAAATAGAGCATATCTGTGTGCAGTGCTTAATCATCATTTTCAACTTGAGTAGGTTTAGAAACACCTAGGATACACACTACTAGCTTTGTCTTACAGGCCATTTCCATGGAATTTTAACTGAGTAGGAATGAGTCACCCTGAATATGGTAGCACCATGCTATGGGCTTTCTGGGGTCCTGAGGTGAATGAAAAGGGGAAAAAGAGAAAGCCAACTGAGCATTCTTTTTCTGTCTTCTGATCTGCCCTGATATAAGGAAATTCCCACTACCAAAACCACAAGTAACTTCTTCTGCCATGTCTCCCCCCAACCCCACACCCCTGTCATGGTGAACTCTATCCCTAAACCACGAACTCAAACAAACCCTCCTTTAAAGTTGCTGTTCCAGTATTTGGTCCCAGTGAGAGCAGAGTAGTTAGTACAGTCTGACTCAGCCAGAAAAATGGAAGTTCTACTACATGCCCTAACCTGGAGAAATCTTGAAAATGTGATCATAAGTGAAAAGTAAAAACTAAAGACATTATCGAGTAGATCTATTCATGGAGATGGAAGTAGGGTAGTGGTTGTTGGAGACTAGGAAAAACATGAATTGAGAATGCTAACTATTGAGTATGGATTTTCTTTCAGGGTGATTAAAATTTTCTGCACCTAGATGGTGGTGACAGTTTTATGAATTTGAGAATGTGCTAATTGCACTAAAATCCACCGATTGTGTTTTTATGTATTTATGTGGATAGGAATGCTTTAAGAAAGACTAGACAGACCTGGTGGCTAGAAATCTAAGATCAGCCTGTCATAAAAGTTGATTTCATTCTGAGGCAATCTCTTGGTAGGTGGCTATCTTGCTGTGTGCTTGTGCTGGTTACCCATCGGTCTGTGTTTTGCCTGTCTTAACAGATTTTTAGAGGAGAACACATCTTTTAACTTAACCATCTCTTTTAAAGTACGTATCTCTGAAATCAGTCACATTCTGAGGTTCTGGGCATTAGGACTTCCACACATGAATATGGAGTTGAGAGATGGTGAAGCACTCTACGCTTTCTAAAAGATAGAACAGGAAAGATTAATGCTATGGCATGTGCATTATATCTCAGGTTTGAAAATCTGAGACTCAGGCTGAGGATAGATCAGTGCTAAGGTGCTTGCCTAAGCATACAGACGCTCCTGGTTAGAGCTCAGCATTGAGAAACAAATAAAAACCTCAAGTACCTACATTGTAACTCCTCTGTCAGATAACCTGAAAACCAAGGCAAAAGATAATTTCCAAGCTAAACTGGGAATATCTCAATTAGCAATAAGGAAAATAAAATACTAAATAATAAACATCAAAGAGTGTACAGAAATTATTGTAGAAAACTTTACAAAATATATAAAACTAGAGTTGACTAATAAAAAGGTACTTCTAATTTATAAATGTAATATTACCTTAGCTCTGGGACCCTTGTTTGGGTTGGCCCTGTGCAGGCCCTGATCATGCTGCCACATCTCTGTGGGTTCATATGTGCATCAGTCCTGTTGGGTCTTGAGGACCCTTTCTTTGAAGTCCTCCATATCCTCTTTTACAAGTTAGCAAAAGAAAGCTGTTTTCTATACTTTTAACACCTACTGATGTGGTTCACAGTTAAACTTAATTTGATCTAGCTTGAGTTAGCTCCACACCACACAGGTCAGTGGCTTGGACCCTCAAGATTGGTTTGCTCACTTCAGCCACTACTACAGGTCCCAGGCCTCCTATACAAGTGTGAGGTTCCCATGACCCTTTTGTATATCTGTAATTTGGTCAAAGAGCTTTCATAGCTAAGGGAGGAGCATCTGTATCCTTAGCACAGGCACTTCAGTTTCTGTGGAGTTTGAGGCACATCTTCCCTCTAATGTGTTCAGCCTGGAAGTTCTTTTCTGAACCCCTTTACTTAGGGGTTTGTTGAGGGTTCTATTATATAGGCATGACTAATTAAATATTGACCACTCACCAGTGACTTCAATCTTTGGTTCTTCTCCCCTAAAAGGTCTAGAGTTAGGACCAAAAGTCTCCACTCTCAGGCTGGAGAGATGGCTCAGTGGTTAAGAGCATTGCCTGCTCTTCCAAA
>LOJH01050705.1:0-12631 GCA_001685095.1 Ellobius talpinus
GCTACGAGGCCGTGAATCAGAGCTTTTCCAGTGTTTGTTGATAGGAAGGAAGAATACAAGTATGGCAACTGTGATTGCAAGATCGATGGCTTTGGAAACCCATTTCTAGTCAGGCGTCATCTCAAGATTGTCCCTGCGAGGGTAAAGCACCTTGAGGAGAAGGCGGAAAGGATGACTGAGAGGTGGCCAAGGGATCCACTTTTATGTCATATGGCCATCTGCCCACTAAGACCTTTGGCCCACCTTGTGTTTCTTCGTTTTGGATGAGACAAAGAGGATTTGACATAGAATCCACACCCAAGTCCGAACAGTGTGAGAGTGATCTGCTTTCGCTCAGATTTTAAATTTAAAGGGAATCTCAGATAGGTTCAGGCAATTTCTAGAGGTAGCTTCTAGTCCCCAACTCCCAGGAAGAGATGAGTTATTTTAAAAGAGACCTTTCTTAATTGTCTCAAATAAACCAGCTTTGGATTCTGGCCAGTTTTTAAATCAATTACCCCATTTCATTTCCTGCAGGACCTTCAGTATTACTTAAAGCTATCTCTTTAATGTATCCCATGTGATCACCAGTTCTCTGTTCTCTCAAAGGTATAATGTGTGCAAGGCCAGAGACTTTGGTTTGTTTCCTAGAACAGTGTCTGGCACATAGTAGGTGCTCACTGAGTATATGTGGAATGAATGAAAAGATACTTTTAAGCAAGTTCTCCTGCAAATAAAGCAATCATCTCCTGCCTGTTGCCTTTGACAGTCTAGACCTCACTCCAGGTGCACAGCTACCCTGCGTTCTCCCTGTAGGCAAAATAGGATGAAGCTGCTGAAATGACAGGGCTGACAAGTTGCTGGGTCAGGGGCCTTTCCGTGAGAGTTAAGTTGGACCACGAGACACAGAGAGGTCAGAGTCCACTCCTGCATTTGAACACCCTGGCTTGATAACAGAAGACAGCAATTCATTGCTCATGCAATTGAAGTGCCGAAATGGAGTTTAAAAGATAAAGATAGTGCGACAACCCCAGAGCTCTGAAAGTTCAAAGGTTTCCACTTTGTTAGATGTACATCTTCTAATGAGCCCCTGCTCCCCTTGCCTTTGTCTATAAGAAGCCTCGCTACCGCAGCAAGATATGTAGGTGGCAAGTATTATTAGACCAATGTGCAGGTGGAGAAAGTGAGGCACAGCCAAGGAGGCATGAAATGAATCAACAACGTGCCTTACTATATACTGTAGTTGGCCGTCCCTCATTCAGCGCCTACTTTGCACAAGAGCGGCGTTACTTGCTCGTGCCATTTCAAAGGAGCAAAGCTCATCCCTGAGAGGAATGGGTTCCCTGTAGAAAAGGAATCTCTTGATGGTTTAGGATCACGACACTCTAGGGGTGGCAAGCATTGTGCTTTTCCCGAATTTTCTCACGAGGTCTCCATTACCCCTGAGGTCACAGATATCTTAAACCCCTGTCTATATATGAGGAAACCAAAGTTCACTGACTTCTTCATGCCCACGAAGCCGCTTGAACATGATAGAACGTACCTAGGTCTGTCTGACTCTGTGGTTCCAGGGTCTGCCAGGCCACCTGGGGAGCTGCAGCCTTCAGTGAACCCTGGGTTGCAGCTATGCTACACAGAGTGTGAAGTCTATTTAGCTAGAGACTCGTGGGTGTCAGGAAGAACAGTACACACTTGCAAGAAATTTGGGGTGAGTCTATGAGTGATGCATGTACGGAAGCCATGGAATCTTTAAGAAAATGTGACCACACACTGGGTGTTTTCTGTTGTGAAGTGCCGTTGCAGGAGGGTTTCTATTCAACAACAGCTGCTTTTCCGACGGTCTCATATGTACAGGCTAGCCTCTGGAAATAAGCATCTCTAGAAAAGTAATTCCCCGTTGGCTCCAGGCCGTGGCTTTGCTCTCCTCTGCTGTCCTTCCTTCATGTGTCCTGACCAGGAGGTATTCAGTGATGGTGACAGTACGCGTGCATCTGCTGGAGCTCTAATCACAGCTCTGCATCCTGCTCTTGGGCAAACTGTCTCACATACGGGCAGCTCCATTTCTTCATCTAGAGTATGGAATGAATAAGATGCTTGCACAGCCCTTACGATGGAACTCGGCATGCAGTAAACCCTACATAAAGCATCATGCTGCCTTGAGTAAAGGAATGATCCTGTCTCAGAAGCCTGTGTCACAGATGGGCCAGCAACAAGACTACCTGAAAGCAGCATATTGAAGGCGAACCTTCCAGATTAAAACCTCGGTATAGCATTTCTCCTCCCTCTTTCTGCTCTGTTTTGCGCTCCAGAGTAGCTAGACTGTGGCCCACCAGAAGCCACATTCTGTGACCACCAAAACCCAGAATTGCCCACCTTTGCCTTCTAGAAAGTCTGGGTAAGTGACTCAGCACCCACTTTCTAATTCCCCCAAAGTACGCTGAAGCCCTGACGGTCCGCATCACAGCAGGTGCCAGAGCCTCTTACATGGATCCTCCCACTTCTTCCCTCTGCCCGCCCCTCTTCTTTTCTTCAAGGTATCTGGGTCTTTACAGTGTCCCTGAAGGTGCAGCCTATCTTGCAAAGAGGCATCCCTCAGATTGTCAGCCTGTGGTCATTGAGGTTCTGATTAAGCAAAGGCTGTTCTAGCAACCAAAGCTCACATTTGGATACCAAATCACCCCTGACTTAAAATAGCTTCCTAATCACTGTTAGTGAAATGTCCAACCCATTCAAGAAAATGTCACCACCACTTTTGGTTTTTTTTCCATTCCCCTCCACAGTCTTTCCTCTTTGCAGCAGACTACCTTGTAGCTATGGCCTCCATTTCTTTTTCAAGTAAGCCACAGCAAACTATATTTCACTTAAGGGGCACCTGAATAAGAAGCCTGTAATGCCTCTTCTTTCTATTCTCAGTGGGGAAGGGTTGGATGATGAATACCTTTTTATTCTCTCCAAGGTAATCTATTGCTATTTTCCTCTCAGAGTTAAGAACTTTGGGAAACATTATATTATAAAGTTCCAGAGAAGAAAAAAATCGTAATTGTCTTTTCTTCTTGGTTCAGAAGAGCATATTTATAAGTAAAATGTAATACTAATTCATGCTTGTGAATGATTTTCGCACCTTGATCTATTCTTATGAAATGTTATATATAGTCTAAATAAAGATATATGACCCTTGATTTTACTGTGGAATCCCTGGGTTTTTCTCCCTAGCATCTGAATTTGCTTACATACTTTTCTCTCTTCACTAGGCTAGTGCTATGCTTAAGTTTGTTCCTAGTCTTCTGTACTCATCCCCATGCACTACAGAAATAAAGATCATGTGTGGTGGGTTGAATTGTGTCTTGCAAAAATGCAAAAATGCAGGTGTTGAATTCCTAACTCCCAATGCTTCAGTATATGACAGTGTTTGGGAATAGGGTTGCTACACAGTTAAGAGGAGATTGTACTGAGATAGGATGGGCCCTTAATCCAATATGCCTATTATGTTGATAAAAATGGGGGAATTGGAAGAAACACAAACATATAGGATGCCATGTTAACATGGTGGTTGGAAATTGTGATTGTATGTCAATAAACAAGGAGCACCGAAGACTGCCAACAAACCAGCCGAACCTAAGACAGAGGCAAGGGACAGATCCATCATCATATCACTAAAAGTAATCAACCATGCAGACATATTAAGCTTTGATTTTTAGGCTCTTACAGTCTTGGGACAATACATTTCTGTTTGTTTGAGCCTTAAGTTTGTGGTTAACAGACTAATAAATGATGCATATGGTCAGTTAACATTCATTTTGATTACGTACTCAAATGTTTAATGTCCTCTGTAGGTCAAGGAACTAAGAGTCCTAGAGAAAGTCCTCAACTAGATATCCCTCAATTTCAGGGCCCTAGGGGCCTCGTCACCAGATGTGAAATGGCTAACTTGTGTAACCAACAGTAGTGACAATTTATCCTCACATCTTCACACTCTGATCTGGGAAAGTCTGTGTTGCAGTTCATTAGTTTGTCAGTAACAAAGAAGGGTCATATATATGTTGTGGGATGCCCCATCCTACTAGCATAGTCGATTCAGTCTGAGACCTCTGGCTCTGGCCCCTTTTGACAAAACAGGGCTTGATCATTGGTTCAGATAAAGATAAAAAAGAACTGATTCTAGAACCCACATCTATGTTCTATGTTCTACTGTCCCATTAACCATATTCTCATCATCTGTTTACACATAATAAATATCACTTTCACGCCTGACTTCTTGCCACTCTGAGCTTCTAGTTTGATTCCTGGTGCGGTTGATGATGTCCTCGGTGACTTCTAGTTCCACAAAGCCATATTTCTACTTCCAGCAAAAAGATGATCCAGAGCAAAGAGAAAATAAAAAACAAAGGTTAGGTGGGGAATAATTTAGAAACTGCTAGCTTAAAATATTCTTGATGTTTCCTGGCTTTTGATTTTCCAGAATTTGTTTGTCCTTCCTGAACATAAATGATCAGTAGGTAGCCTCACTAAAAATTTCCTTGAACTGCTTCCTTTGACAAAGTGGGGAGGAGTGGGGGTAAGCTTTTGAGTCCTAACAAGAATCGCATAATAGCTTTGCATATCAGTATATGGCCTAAAGTTATTTCCTTGGGCTTGCAAACAGGAGTCTGAGAATAGTCCTTGTACTAACTGAACTTTCTTGGTAATGTCACATTTCCAACCACAAACTTAGTCTCCATTTGAGTCAGAGCAATTAGAGGAAGTCTGATGGCTGTGTGGACAAAGGAACTGAGGTAGCTTACTGAGGATGCGAGGTAGGGCAAGAAAATGGGAACGTGTCTTTTTTGCAGTTTGCATCATTTTTGTAGGGAAATGCCCAGCAACCATTCTTACAGGACAGGAGACTATGAGGGTATGCAAAATTCCCTCTCACAAACGGTAGGAAACATCACTGAAAGAGACGTCCCTGATCTATTTTCTACCATGATTTTTACACTCCTTTTATAGGTCAAAGTATTCATTTTGATTTTCAGAGGATATGCCAATGCCCATCTTCTAGTGTCTCAGTTGAAACCTAAGTGTAAAGTGCTCATTTCAACAAATCAAAGACACTATTGAACAAAGTCAACAAGACATTCATGTATAAGTATTCTTGGACTCAGTATAAAAACACACTGCAGTGTTAATTAGAAAAGCCAAGAAAAAAGTCATTTTGTGGGGTTGCATCATGATCCACTTTTCTTCTATGGTCATCTTAGTGTCCCTTATGGGACCTTGCAAGCCTAAAGATCTGAGTTTGGATCTTTGGAGTACACAAAAACATTGGGTGGGTGGGGTAACCATTTGTAACCACAGGACTTAGAGACAGAAGCAGGAGATCCCTGGAACAAGCTAGACTACCCAATTAGCTTGCTTTGAGCTCAATTGAGAGACCCAGACTCAATGAATAAGGAAGAGAGCTAATAGCACACACGTGCACTCTCAAACATATGAACACACACATACATATGCATGCATGCACATTACCATAAACACATACACTACACATATATACATGTAAAACACATTTTGAAATAAACAAAACCCCTAAAGGGGAGTGTTGATTTAAGAGTTGATACCCTGCTTGGAAGTCAGGACAGAAATTAGCAGACCTAAAGCTCCCAAATGGTGTTCAAATGGATCTTTGCGCTTGAGAATATATTGGTCCTGGTTTCTTTCATGAACTTCACTAGTTCTAAACATTTTCTTGTATAAGGACACACTTTTCTCCTAGAGTTTGGGACACTAAAGAGGACCCTGAGAAGTAAAAGAGGCTTATGATACAAATGATTTGGAGAGGTGATTCTTTTGCAAGCTAACCAATGGGAATTCTAGGTTTCCAAACATATTAGTGAATTATTTTTTGGTCTCTATGAGTTGTATCCCATTCTGAGATTGTATCCCCAGTCTACTAGGTGAGGATCCCTCATGTTGGAAGATTTTTTTTCTCACCTTAATATTTGGTGTCCTCCAAGATGCTAGAATCTTCTCACTTGGTTACCATGGGGGTGAGGTGTTAACCCACCAGAGCACACTCTCCAGTAAAGCAACAACTAGATTAAAGGGGTGCGAGAGAGGGTTCCACACATCAAGGACACTGAGGTAGCACTTTAGTTAGGAGTAGTTCATAGGTTCCAATACAAACATCTGAGTTGGAAGGTGATAGAATTCAATCACTGGAGGCTCACTCATTGTACCCATATGGACTTCATGGCTTCAGAACTGTTCAGATAGACCTCAACTTGATGTCGCTCATGGATTCAAACCTAACTGAAGGATTAGAGGGCTCACTGTGTAGCTCTATCTTGAGCCCCACACTCTTCTACTACAGGACAAATCTGGACTCATTACAGCTCTGTAACTNATTCGAGCTTGACTAAATAACTTGACTCTTCCCAGTCTACGAGTCGCTGCTTGGCGCTGCAATGAGTGAGGTAAAGCATCTTAGGTCATAAGCCTGGTCTGGGAATAATGCAAGTGCTAGAACCACGTGAGTTCCATGCTGTCTCCTCACCACCTCCAATCCACGCTGGGAAGCACTGTGCTATTTTGCCAGAGCTCAAACAGGAAAGAGTACAGAAACAGTAAAGATGAGGCATTGGGTGTAGAAAGAGAATAGTATTGCAGGGTGCAGCTCTGAAATCATCCACAAGAATTGGCTCTTTTCTTTTCAGAAGTAATGAATCCTCTTTGAGAGAGCAACCATGTCTTAAATGTCCTAACTCTGTACCTAAGGCAAAGAAGAGGAAAAATATCACAAGTGATGCAATATCATTAAAAAAAGAAACATTACTTGGTCCAGGGAGATGTTCAGTGGATAGAAGTGCTTGCCACACTATCTTGGTAAGTTGTGTTTAAACCCTCGTAGTCCATGGAGGGAAGAAGAAATTGACCCCCAAAAGTTGTCTCCTGACCTCCATATTTGTGCTATGGTGTGTGCATGCTTGCATACACATGTACACACACACACACCCAATCACACACACACACACACTTGCACATGTACACAAGTATACACCCAAAATAATAATAAATTAAAAAATTTTAAAACATGAAGCATTATTTTTTTCATTCCTAATAAGATCCTTACTAGGAAAATCTACATGAACAAAGCAGGGTACAAACTTTATATGAGTCTGTAATTATAACCATCTAAAGGTTATATGAAGCAGAAAAGGAAATGAGACAATAGCTGTGTTTCAAATTGTTCTGAGTTATTATATTCCCTTTTTCTTCTTTTTTAGCAATAGCATTAATTTCTTTCTAGTCTCGTCACAATTTTATGTAAAAGAGGCTTTTCTATGAGCAGTTACAGCAAAATTAAAGTTGAAAGCATGAGTTGATTTTTCCTCTAGCTTAACCCAATCTTCCATGAAATTGAGATTCTCAGTGCAGTGAGCAATTTTTCATCTTAAAATGGTTGCCTAGGAGAAGGGCTTTCCTGGGCCCTGGCCTCTTAGTGACTATGACCAGAGAAACTCTGAGTCACCCCACAACAAGAGCTGTCAGTCTCGTTCCTACTCCTCCTTTTAGAGAAGAATCCAGTGCAAACATTTTTGCGTGAGACTTCTCAGAGAGCTGAGCACCAAAGAGAAGGAACAAAACCTTCAGCTCAGGGGAGACGGGACAGAGAATGACATTCACAACTGACATCTTCTTCTCTGATATCTACTCCTTTCCAGAGGCCACCAAATGCATTGGCAAATTCACTGAGATGTCTTTATGGGGCAGTGGGCGAAGGGGATCTCAGCTCATTGACAAAAAAATCTCTCAGATGTAGTAGGCACTGAAAAATGGGAAATACATGTGCAGAGCACCACAGGAGCTTACTACCTCCTGCTGATTTTGCAACTCATAAACTATATATGGATATAATAGACAATTAAGTTCAGTGCCTGATACTACATAATTAAAGTGCCACATGAATGCAAGAGAAATACTTGGCTATCAGCACAATTTTGCATAACTCTCTTCTGCTTTGGGCTTTTGGAGCCATTTTCTTTTATTTATTAGGCTTTCTATTTGAAGTTTCTAGAAAGTGTTTCTGAAAAAAAGTGTTAAAATTGACTTAGTTATTTTCAAAAATCAGGTCATGATAGGGATAAATTCAGAAGCAAATAGAGGGCTATTCAAAGATAAACCAGGTTCAAGGATACAGGAGGAATGTATTTTGACATGTACATATAAAGATGCTGCAGTAAAACCCATTATTTTGCATGTCAATCTAAAATATTAACGTTAGACAGAATAAGGGGGCTACACAGTTCTATTCTGACTTTGATTTCAATAATGCATGATGAATATATTTACTTCTTTATTGAGAGGGTGGGAGCGTGCAAGCTAGTGAGTCGAGGAGGAAATACTCCAAAATGTTATCAGTGTTTATCTCTGGGTTGTGGTACTTTTGCTTCCTTCTCTGTATTTCTCTTCATTTTAAAGCTTCCCACAATGAACGTTTATCATTTTCACATCAGAAAAGCAGAGCTCCATCAAGCATGGGTTGGTGAAGCATACTCAAATGTAGAGCTCTTTCTGAAAATAATTGGATAACTTTAAGAACAATTTGTGAGGGAAAAAAATCTCTGGCTAATTGAAAATTAGTTCGAAAATTTGACCTCTTTGAGGTAAATGTTTCTCCACTGATACTCAGAGAGGCAGCCTCTCTTTCAAATATGCTTCCAAATTTGCTCTCACCTATCAGTATCTTGACATATCACCAAAGTTGGAGCAATCAAGAGCTTGGTGCTTTTGGGGTGTTCTTTGTTATATGGAGTGTGATAAGATTATAGTGTGGAGTTCTCTGTTGGGCCCCACACTCTTCTACTACAGGACAAATCTGGACTCATTACAGCTCTGTAACTTCCTTACTGCAGAAAGATCATTCAGAGTGATGGCTGAAGCACAAACACAGGGATCAGACACACATGGGAGTTTCTTTGTGTTACATTCGAGCTTGACTAAATAACTTGACTCTTCCCAGTCTACGAGTCGCTGCTTGGTGCTGCAATGAGTGAGGAAAAGCGTCTTAGGTCATAAGCCTGGTCTGGGAATAATGCAAGTGCTAGAACCATGTGAGTTCCATGCTGTCTCCTCACCACCTCCAATCCACGCTGGGAAGCACTGTGNATTCGAGCTTGACTAAATAACTTGACTCTTCCCAGTCTACGAGTCGCTGCTTGGTGCTGCAATGAGTGAGGAAAAGCGTCTTAGGTCATAAGCCTGGTCTGGGAATAATGCAAGTGCTAGAACCATGTGAGTTCCATGCTGTCTCCTCACCACCTCCAATCCACGCTGGGAAGCACTGTGCTATTTTGCCAGAGCTCAAACAGGAAAGAGTACAGAAACAGTAAAGATGAGGCATTGGGTGTAGAAAGAGAATAGCATTGCAGGGTGTGGCTCTGAAATCAGGCGTAAAGACCACAGATTTCCTATATAAAAGGAAGGCTGATGTTGTGTGGTAGACAGAGCACTCAATTTCCAGAGGAGTTTACATAAAAAAGGGAGCCATATGAGGCGTGCTGGAGGAGGTATAGCCGAGGCTGGTTCTTACGGGGTGGGACGCATTGCAGATGAGGTGAACAAGTCAAAGCATAATTGGAGTGATGAGAATGCTGGGCTGGGTGGGAGCTGAGAACTTAAGAGATGACTAAGTAGGTAAAGTGCTTGGTGTGCAAGCCTAAGGAGCTGAGTTCAGATCCTAGGCACTCACATAAAAAAATCTCACATGGTGGCGTACATCTGTAACCCCATGCTGAGGAATAGGCAGGTGAGGAAGGGGTGGAGAGAGGCAGATCTGTGGAGCTTGCTGGACAACTAACCTAGCAAGCTCTGTACTTGAAAATAGATTGAGGAATGCACCCAACATCAACATCTGGCCTCCACAAGGCATGTTTGGAGTGAGCACAGGCATGTTTGTGTGTGTGTGTGTTTGTGTGTGTGTGAGAGAGAGAGAGAGCACAGGCATGTTCACACACACACACATATGCACACTGCTGGGCTGTTGAATTAAACTTATACCCAGTTTACAGAGTGTTTTGTGGGTGGAGTAAAAAAAGAACAAAGTCTCTTCTGGTGATCCAAAAGCCTTCATTTTATGTCTAACAAATGGAGATGTAGAAAGAGGGGTTCGTACCATCAAACAGCAGGCCAAGAATGCACGTGGGTCTTCACACTTGTCTTTAGATCTCCTCCCCTAGAGATGCGGCAATAGGCTGGGAAAATTTGGGGCCAGTGATCTTGCTGAAATCTAAACTGAATGGGGGATGGGGAGGAAATGAGAAGGGTCTGATAAAGGGACATAAGTTTTCTTTGGGGAGGGGTGAAAATGTCCTGGAATTAGGGGTAAGCATGGCTGCATAGCTGTGCACACACCAAGGATTATTGCACTCTACTTTGAATTGGTGAACCTTATAATATGAGCATTATATGTCAATAGGGGTGCCACAAAAGTATGGACTGAATCCATTCTGAGTCCTGTCTTAGGACAGGGGCATGGTCTCTGGAAGGGGAATGGGATTAGTGAATGATCAAACAACAGAGTGATATTTGCTAAAGAATATATAGTAACTGTGGTATTTCATACATCAAAGCCGAAAAAATTCAAAAGCTAGCAATAGCGCCTTTGTGGTGAGGTATTATATTCATCTTTTTAAGTCCTTACATTTGGCGTTAGATACCATTTCTTCACCCCCCGCCACTCACATCACCCAGGATGCCCTTGATCTTTTCATAAACAGTAGAGATCACATGGTGCCCAGGTGTTGGGTTCTGAGTGTTTGTAAGGAGCTGGAGATGGGTGTTTGGAGACCCTATGGTAAGAATGCCCAAGTCAACCAGAAGTGCCAGGCAACCCCTCAATTGCACCTGGTAATGTGACAAGCACCACTTTAGGCTATCAGCCTGGATTCTCACCCAAAAACGTAAACTTTATGGATTCTTGGGAATGTTTTTAGCATAATGTTAAGCCTTCTGTGGATCAAAACAGACATATGCAAAGAGATTTTGTTCTTATTCTCTCTCTTTAAAAATAATAGTAAAATAATAGTTTTTAAGGCTCTCATGCATGAGCACTGAATCTACATCACCCCCACCCCTCCATCTCCAACTCTTCCCAGGTCCTCCCCCAAAATATATGTGCATATATATTTGTGTGTGTGCCTGCACACACACATGCATATATAACCTACTGAGTCTATTTAGATTGGCTCATATGTGCACATGTACAGCGCTGACTGATTAGGACTGTATGATCTATGTGGGAGTTTTCCCTGGAGGAAGCTGATTTCCTCTGTCGGTAGCCACTGACCATCTGCAGTTCTTCACTGAGGGTGGGACCAAGTGAAATTTCCCTTGTCTATATTGGCATGACAACTGGCGCAGACATCATTTTGACTTTGTTCAGGCAACACTATTGTTGAGGGTTCTTGGGTGTATTTCTAAAGTGGGTAATGGCAGAACACAGGTACTATGGAGGGGAAATGGAAAAACTGGGAGGCTTTAAATGTGGAAGGGAGAGAAAGAAGGAAGAAGGGGAATAAATAACACCAAGGATGTTTGAAAAAAACATAGGGAATCATGTTACTTTGTTTACCTAGATTGCATACAATATAGATGGATATATGCATACACAATCTCTTATTTTCATCCATTTCTTTGTTTACTCATTTTACAAAGCAGGCATGGATCTGCCCTTGGAAAGTTTATGATCTATTGAGGGAGTAAGAGATAATTCACACAGCCATTATGATAAGTACAGTTTTATGATGACCCATAAAATTCCTGCACACACACATCTACATTCATGCCTCCTATAATTACATGTAGTTGCCTGCCTATGGGAAGTAACTAGTAATAGGATAACACTCTTATGAATAAGTTTTATTATGAGGCAAATATGAATAAATGTTGGAGATATAATTAAGGCTGCAAATCACTTTAAATTATTCAAAAGGACAGTCAACCTGGTTGGGTCAAATGCAATCACCAAAGGTAATTGTAAGATTAAAAACAGACAAAATGCTAAAGGAGAAAGCATGGTGACAGGGAGGCCCACGGGGGGGGCATTGGAAGAAATAATAGCTGGCTCCGTGACTCATAATGTTGTCCAGTGCTGTCCTCAGAGCCTTGGTTAGGCCTCACAGTAACTATGGAATAACTCCTGGAAAGAGCCTTCTTGCTGGACTCTACTGTCTCCTAAGGAGCATAAGGGCATCATATAGGTGAACAGAAAACCCCTGAGTCTCCATGTCTTATACTGCCACAGTTCTGTTAAACTGGGCCTCCACACTTATGGCCTCACTGAACTTTAATTACCTCTCAAATGCCCTACCTCCAAATACCATAGTGAAGATGAAAGTTCTACTCTCTCAGGACCTAATGATGAAGACTGTCAACAAGAGTTATGGTATGCTATTCAAACTGCAGCAGCTAGTAGAAGTTCTCTAACTGGAGTCAAACTACTACTACATGAGTTTACAGTTCTATTGTGCCCATTAAGAAAATCTGAGGAAAATTCTAAAGTGATTCTAGAGTGAAAATCGGCACAGGAACCATTAAGTTACTACAGCCAAAGAAGCTAATTACCGAGTCCAGCTGGCTTTGGTGAGCTCCCATTAGATCAGCCCCATCGTCTCAG
>LOJH01050708.1:0-12631 GCA_001685095.1 Ellobius talpinus
ATAACTTATATTAGCCCATTATTCTTGTCCATGTTAGCCACGTGGCTCAGTACCTTATTCAGTGAGGCAGTCACATCTTTCTTCTGTGGCTGGGTCAGGACTGCAGATTAGGACTTCCTTCTTCCCAGAATTCTCCTGTTCTTCTTGCCCTGCCTCTACTTCCTTCTTCCCAGAATTCTCCTGTTCTTCTTGCCCTGCCTCTACTTCCTGCCTGGTTGTTCCACCTCTACTTCCTGCCTGGCTACTGGCCAATCAGCGTTTATTTAAAATACAATCGACAGAATACAGACTGTTGTCCCATACCACCCCCTCTCAATATGAGACACCAGCTTTTGACTCATCACACTGAGCTGCATCCATAGCAGATGTAGAGATGTCTGTTTTTCTTCACAGTCTACACACTGCTATTTGGTTTTGCCACCAGTGGGAAAGTTCCTTTCTATCTCTTCTTCTGGCTCTTATTTTTGTGCATTTTCTGTTTCAAGCAAATGATAGAATTAGCTTATTAAGTTCCTCTAAAGTTGTGTTGCTCTTTTGACCAGGATTGCATTAGTTTATCCATTAATTGGAGGATAATAGACTTCTTCATAATGAATATAATTTTCCCATTAGTATTATGATAGGCCTCATTTTATTTAAGTCATTTATATACTCGGGTAACATTTCTCATAAGGGTCTTGCACATTTTACTTTAGCTTTTTTCTGGATGTTTTACAGAATTTCAGTTTAGGATAAGGATGATTTTCTTTCACATAAAAATCTGGATAATTGGAACATTCCTGTATCAACTTTGTATTGCTTATCACCTGGAAGTGTCTACATTTAGTTTTTTCAGTTTTTTTTTTCTTTTTAGGAAGCTGCTACTTAGCTGTGCACTGATGGCACACACCTTTAATCTTGGCACTCAGGAGCCAGAGGCAGGTTTGTGTGTCTCAGAGTTCGAGGCCAGCCTGGTCTACATAGTGAGTTCCAGGACAGCCAGGGCTACACACAGAAACCCATCTTAGGAAACAAGGTCATAAATACAATCTTCTAAATGCCCTGTTAGTTACCTATATGGTTTGAATGTGAAGTGTCCCATCATAGTCTTGTGTTTGAACAACGGGTCCCCAGCTGGTGATACTCTTTGGGAAGGTTGTGTAAAAACTGGAGGTAAAGTCTTGCTGAAGGAAGTGGATCTCTGGGCATGGGCCTTGAGGTTCATAGTCCAGCCCCACTTTCTATTCCCACACCGCTCTCTTCTGACTGCCAATGGATGCAGTGCATCAGTGAGCCTCTGAAAGGCTGCCCCGAGGGACTTTATTGTCTGCAAGTGTGAGCCAAAATGAACCCTTCTTTCCATAGGTTCTTCTGTCTGGGTATTTTGTCAGCAATGAGGAAAATGATTAAACACAATTACATAAATAGTTATTTTCCCAACATTTGAAAAGCAGGACATCCCTTCCCTCCTGATTTATACATTTATAAAGTCACCATTGCCATCATGTCCCATGTTCATATAATTATGGGAATGTTTTAGGGTTCTATATTTTGATAGCTTTGTCCATTCATCTTTACCAATAAGCCACTTCTAATCATGTGGTTGTCTAAGTGGTTGTCAGAAGTTATAGAACAACTCTTAGATCTTTGTTCTGTATGTATGGATCATCTTGTCACATTTGTGTTTTGAGATTATAATCAATGTGCAGACTGGTTGAGGATTATTTACGATGTGAGTTATGTGCATCTTTGACTAAGTCACAGCTGTTTATTTTTACTACCTGTTTATAAAGAAATAATTGCATTACATTTCACATTTTGCCATAGAGTCATGTACAACTTAGCCTTAGTCCTAAACCTGATTTTTTTCCCCATAGTTAAGGACACCTGAAACCCCACATGTTCTCATTTACAAAGGCCTGTCTCCTGGTTCTCTGTAAGTTGGCTTTGCTAACTGATGCTATATGTATCTAGCAACTTTGCTGAACTTGTTCTCTGATGATCTGTAAGTTATTCTGTAACACTTGAATCAGCTACAATAGTGATGATTGTGTTTCAGATATTCCAATCCATATACTCTATGATTAAGGAGTACCAATACTCACAGTTGACATCCTGGTTAGCCATCTCTTTTTCCTGCCATTGAAGAGATGCTTTAAAACCTACAGTTACTGCTGTTTTCTAATACATGGTTAAATGGGGTTAAAGAAATATTCTTCCCTGCTGTGGAATAATCCTTTTGTACATTATAAAGGTTTATCACTTGAATTGGTATAACAAAATGCTGATTGACCAGTAGCCAGGCAGAAAGTATAAGTGGGGTGACCAAACTCAGGATGATGGGAAGGAGAAGGGTGGAGTGAGGACTCACCAGCCAGTTGTAGAGGGAGCAGGAGATGAATGTTCCATGCTAATAAAATTACTGCCATGGCAGAGCATAAATAAGGAGTATGGGTTAACTTAAAATATAAGAGCTAGTTAGTAATAAACCTGAGCTATTGACTGAGCGTTTGTAATTAATATTAAACTTCTGTACCTCTGTGTTGCTTATTTGGGAGTAGGTGGTAGGATAGAGACTTCCACCTACGCTTCCTAGTTTTGAATCCAGTGCTGGATTTCATTAAATATTTTTTCTGTATGGAAACAGAAGAGGGTGTTCTTTAACACCCTCTCCTAGTTAGTGAAGTACACAGTCAAATCTTCCAACATCAAAACTGCTCTTAAATTTCTATCAGTTTGGAAGTGGAATGGGGGTGATGTACAGATACATGAGCCAAAAATCAATTGCTACTGGGGAAACTGGAAGACTAACTCCCTCCCACACAAAATTATGGGACATCTTTGGAAACTGTTCGTAGAGCATATAGAAAATGAGTATAATGCAAGCAAACCAAGAAGTCTTGGTAAGAGCAGTGAGTCTGATGTGAACCACAGCTCCTCAGTGTGATGACTGTAGTTACTAAGAACAATTATCAAGTAAGAAATACATTCACAATGTCCAGCTCATTGATATTTGACAAATTCAAAGAAAATACCCTATTACCTAGCCTATCATGTTGAGTTCAAAGTTTTATACCTGATTTAATTTCTATCAAAACTACAGTAATTACCCAGTATTTAACCCCATCAGAGACCCGAGGATATATTACCTGCTTAAACTTAAATTAGAAGTGCAGAGCAAGCAACTTCTAAAACTAAGTTATGACAGAGACATCTGACTTCCTGGACAGTCACCCAAGATTCCTGTGCAACACTGGGGAATCCATCTTTGGCCTACATATCTAGAATATCTGACAGACTTTTCTGTGAAACCGGAATTTTGAAGGACTGTTATACCTTGTCTTGGCATAGTTAGGGATTTCCATTCTTTTGTGTCCTGCTTGTCCAGTTTGGATAACATACTGTCAGCAGTCAAGACAAGGGCAGTTTCTTTGCCCAGTGGCTAACTGCCACAAATTATTGGCTTTTCAATGCTCATCATCCTCTTTTGAAGTAAATTGGTACTGACAGGAGCAGACATGCCTCACTTTAATGAAAAGATTTATGTTATTGAAACATTTTAAATGATATATTTTGTAGATCTCTGAAGTGTTTGAAGACCAGCCATCTATTTAAAATATATCTGTATTTTACCTTGAAAATATACCTACAAGTTATTATTATAGATGACTAACTACCAACTTGTATTTCTTAATTATACATTACATTTTTAAATGAGCTGCAAAGGCACAATACCTTAAACAGGAGTAGAAACATATATACAATATAATAAAAATAACCTTAAATTTGTATCAATAGACAAAAGTCCATACCAATGAAAAGTATCTAAGACTAATAGCTGCTTTTTAGTTTAAAAGTAGATTCAATAATCTATGCTTTCCCCTGTCACTTCTATGCTATATATTCCCATATTCCCCCTTTTCTCTTCAGAAAAAGATCTATGAATATAATCTCCTTAGCTCAGCTTTCTCCCTAACCATAACCAACAACAACTTGCAACCAAACCTCCTGAACAATGATAGACATCTGTAATCCATGGAACAACCAAAAACTATCCACCCTACCTTTTGGAAATATGGGTGTCATGTTCTCTAGACTGCTTCCCATTATCTGGGGGTGATGACATCCTTTGGGGACCCTGAGAAAATTGGGATAACAGTCAAATCCTGGGAGAATTAGCTGTTGTCTAGTCTTGGTGTGATGGGAAAGTACAAGGCTTATCTGAAGTCCTGACTAGTCTGTGAGGCTGGACCATCTCATTAGCAGCTTTGAAGTTGTTCTGGGTGCAGGATTTTGAGAAAACTGCAAGACAGGCAGTCTGAGAGTTTGGATCACCTGGGATACTTGTCTTCATTGGTGGTTGATCCTTTTTCTGAAAACATGCACATTTTTAAAGGTAACATACATATCTGAAATAACACAAATATGGAATATGCAGTATGCACAAGTCAGTTAAAGATGATTTTTTTGTTTCATGTTTGAGCAGGAGAAAGGACTTTATAAGTCTGTTTGGACAATATAACCAAACCTCTATCAAACAATTTCATCATTTTTGCCCCACCCACCTCCTTAATACACTTGCTAAAGCATTACAAAGGAGGTGGGTGGGGCAAAAATGATGAAATTGTTTGATTAAATGATAATTGATAAATAATAATTATCAAAATGTATTGTTTTAACAAAATATATAAAGTGGGAAAAGAAATCTTTATGAAATTTTTGTACATTTTTGCTGTTAAAATAGTATCAGTTTTCAGTAGGTTCTGGTGTTAGGATGTGTTTCCTAAGTCCTGGAACAACCACACAGAAAATAACTACAGAGATACAGTGGAAAATTCATTAATGAACTTAAAATGTATTAGCAGATATTACTCAATGCAAAACAAAACAAAACAAAAACTCCTGTAAAGAGGCTAAGAGGAACAAAGAAAGAAAAAGGATGTGAAGGTAGGGGGCCTGTTTGTGGGTGTGGGGGGAGTAGAAAGGATGTGAAAGTAGGGGACCTGTTTGTGGGTGTGGGGGAGTGGGAAAGCAAAAATGGAGGTAGAGGTAGTCAAGATACATTGTATACATGGATGGAATTGTCAAAGAATAACAAAACATATGCCCCCAAATCTTTACTTTTAGAGAGCCAGATGTTTCAGCTTCTAGAGGTCTCTCCTCTCCCCTCCCTTCCTGCTGCCCTCCCTCTCCTCCTTTTCTTCCGTCCTCCCTCTACAGCCCACTCCCCTGAGTCTTGGAGATACACTACAGGCTCCAATTCAGACTGCTTTCCTTGCCCCTTGATGTTTCAGTGCTGTTTTCTTCAAGAACAAGGCAGTGTCTTAAATAACCACAGTGGTTGGCAGACAAATGCAGAGAACACTGGGGCCATCCTAACGTTTGAGATGTGGGCCACAGTCAGCTTCCCTGGCCATCTAGACTCCACACTCTGCAGCCTCTCTGCTGTCTGCCCAGAGTCACAAAACCCATCTGCAGCTACCTGTGGCTAAGACAGCACCCCCTGTCCTCATCCCGTGTGCCCATTGTAGGATAAGCATGTACCGTGCATCCTTGTCTTCAGGCACATTGCTGGCATGGTGCCTTCAGTGCAGTGTCCATCTGTCCTGGACTGCTGATTCTCGTGTTGAGCCCTGTGGTGGGCTGCTCAGGACTCCTTTACCATCAAACAGTTCTTGTCCCCTCTGAGCTTAGTAGGTGACATGTGGGGGGAAATTTTTTAATGAATATTTTGTTCCTCATTGGACTTTTACCCACTGTTTTAACCTTCTTGATGCTTTTTCCTAAATCCATTATGACCATGGCGCTTGCCAAAGCATCCTCTGACTCTATCATTCACATTTATTGGCATTTACTGGAAAGAGGAGCTGGCTCTGTTTTTTATGTACTTACATCAGAATGGATGCTTAGCATCCTATGTTATTTGGTAGATGGTAATCCATTGGTGTTGCCTTTTATTTTGAGGATCAGATAGACCCAGCTGTGGCGATGGCTGCTCTGGGCTGGCTCTTGCAGGTGGGGGCTGCCTCCTTCCATCCTGGCGCTATCCTTACCCGCCTTTACCATCAGTTATCTCTAAGGAGCTGTCTCCTCCTCTTCCCTTTACCCTCCCCTCTCCTTATTTCACACTGTTTGTTCTGGAATAACTTTGAATTCGTATAGCCTGTGCAAGACTGACTCCTGGCTCAGTGGAGAACAGTGTTCAGAAACTGCCCTGTGTGCTCCCTGCCATTGGACTATCACCTCGGTGTTTATTTTGTATCTGTCCTCATGAACTGATAGATACTGAGTTTTATGATCTTGTTATAAAGCATCTGTCATTTAAAATAAATGTTTGATGACTAGTGGAAAGAACTGGAAGAAAAACGTCATCGGTAATAGATCTTGGATGTGATAAACACTGCCAGGGTGGAACGGAGGGATTGACATCTAGGAATAAGCCCAGAGCCCTATGTTGTGGACTCATTTTTTTAATACAGAGAGGCACTTCAGTATCTTCCCACAGCAGCATGCATCCAGCTGTTGGGAAAGCTGACGTGGGCTGAGAGATGTAGCACTTTTCTGTCCGTGCACGAGTCTAGGACTCTCCACAGGCCGATGGGGTGTCCACATCAGCACTGCCCTGGTTGGTATTCTGTTGCTATGATAAAACACTCTAAGAGCAGCTTGGGGGAGGAAATGGTTTCTTTGGTTCACAGGTGACCATTCATCATCTGTGGAAGCCAGGGCAAGAACTCAAGGCAGGAACTGAAGCAGATACCATGAGGGAACACTGCTTAGTGCCTTGTTCCCCATGGCTTCTTCTGCTGGTCTGCTCTTATACAATTCAACCCTTCCTGCCCAGGAATGTCATCGTCTGTACTGGGCTGGGCCCTCCTACATCAATACTTACTCAGGAAAATATCCTACAGACATGGTCACAAGCCAATCTGATGAAGGCAATTCCTCATTTGAGGTTGTTTTCCCAGGTGCCTCTAGGTTGTATCGAGTTGACAAAAATTAACCAGCACAATTGCTGTTTTACAGATGGAGAAACTGAGGCACAGGGCCACAAAGTGAGACAGGGCTGCTTGATGCTACAGGAACTTACCAGTCATGATGTCCTAGAGTGCTGACCCCTGGCTTTCTGTTTTGGAGAGTGGCACACTGGGCAGCACAAACGATGGTCTTCTGCATCACTGATACTCAGAGATGAAGTGCACATTGGGGTTGTGTTTCCGTCACAGATGTGTATGGGCTTGAGTCTGCTGAGGCAGGAAGCCAGGACTCGCTCTTCAGTTTGCCTTAGGAAGAACTGGTTGCCATTAAAGACTTTTTACTTGTCTCTTTCCATCTTACGTATTTAATTATCACATGATCATTATAATAGTTGTGGGTACTTGGTACATAATATGTACAGGTATTACATCAGGTATTAGGGAGCTGTGAGCTCTTCCTTTCCACATATTTTATAAGCTTACGCATGAGTTGTGAGCTGAGGTCACATCACAGTGTTGCCTGCCATCCGCTGGACCGTATTCCTCTTATGCAGCTGTATTTGGGTGCCTGCTGCTCAGCCTTTGTCTGTCCCGCTCACCCCATCTCCTTTCCGGCCTCACTTCTGTGAGATCAGACTTCTAGTGTTCACAGATGGATGAGCACACACGATAGCTGTTTTTCTGTGCTTGGTTTATGTCTAAACAAAATTCTCCAGTTCTGTTCATGCAGCCACCAATGATGCGATCTCGTTCTGTCTAATCTTTATCGCACATACAATTTTGAAAGAAAAAGAAGCTGGGTGGTGGTGACTGGTGGCACATACCTTTAATCCCAGCACTCAGGAGGTAGAGCTGAGTTCAAAGCCAGCCTGGTTTACAGAGAGAATTCAAAAGCAAACAAACAAACAACTACAAAACAAAACAAAAAAGTAATGGAGGGCCTACCAGTTTCTCCAGGGTACTTTTCACGTAGGGCCACTCGATTTTTTGGTTCTCAAACCAACCTAAGATGCTATTTGAAGTCTGTATCCCAGGTCCTCTCAACCCATAAGTGAAGGCAGTGATGTCTCTGACCTCTTACACTGAGGACAAGGTGAAAGTCTTGTGTTTAAGCCTCACCATACCCCCTTTCAACCAGCTGTGTGGTCTTAGGCAATTTCCTTTGCCTTTCTGAGTGGCAGGCACGTTGCCTGTGTAGAGTGTGGAAGACTGCATCTCTCCATGGTTCCAGAGGAGCAAGGTGCTGTTGAGTGAACAGAAGGGAAACTGACCCTCAACTCCAGCGAAGGGGGAGGGGTGGTAAGGAAGATGCCCTGGGCTGGGGCAGAAGCTCTGCAGACAGGCCTGGCAGAGAGTCAGCATTTAGGATACTGTTTCTACTTAATGAAGTTGAGGGAGGACAATAGGGCTGTCAGCAGGGAGAGGAGGCACCCTGTGTGTGTGCCTGGGGCAAATGAAACAGGTAGCAGAGGGGACCTGAGACCTGGCGCCCAGGCAGTGTGTGTGAATGAATGAGAGGATGGACATGCTGGCCCTGGAGCTGGGGTGGGGTGGAGGGGCTCACTGCTTGTTCAACAGTGCCAGCACCAGTCTCTGCTTCCCTACCCCACATGTGGCACAAAATCTTCTAAAACTGCTAAATGTCCACTGCCAACCAAATTAAACCGCAATTGAGAGTTGCTGATTTAGGAAGAGTAGAATTCTTCCAGGCGGGAGGAGGGTGGGGTGGTGCAGGACTCATGGACAGGAAGACCAAAGTCTAGCAGTGCTGGCCATTGACCCTGACAGAGAAGGAACTTGGCTCACACCCTTCCCACTTCTCCCTAGGCTCCCCCCTCTCTCTCAGTCACAGTTCCCAAGCGGAGTCCTGTAGGGCGCCACTGAAGGCTTGACTCCTGAGCTGACAGTCCCAGCTCAGCTCAGTGTCCTATTTATATACCCAGGAACTGGCAGTGGTGGCTGGGGATGGGTGGCTTGTCTGGTCCCTGCCCCAGCACTGTCCCTCCATTGCTCTATAGTTTACCTGCCTCGCCTACCTTCTGTGAGGCCTGGAGGTCTGTGGACCTTAGTGACAGTCAGTGGCTTTGGTCTACAGGTTTCTAGGCTCCCAGTCATCAATATACCAAGAAAGAAACTTCTCTATTCCACACCAAATGTCCAACCAGACAAAGGGCACAGCTTCTTCTTTTTTTATTTAAATGACTTTTTTCATTTATTTTACATACCAACCAGTTTCTCTTCCCTCCTCTCCTCCCACCCCCTCCACTTTCCCATCTACCCCCCTTTCCATCCGCCTCTCCTCCATCTCCATTCAGAAAGGGGCAGACCTCCCATGGGCTTGCACAAAGCATGGCACATCAGGTTGAGGCAGGACCAAGCTCCTCCCCTTATATCCAGGTGGGGCCAGGTTACCAAAAACCAACTAAGTGCCAAGGAGAGGTCCTGCTTTCACTGTTAGAAGCCTTATTAAGAAACCAAGCTACACCATTGTCACACACATGCACAGGGCCTAGGTCGGTCCCATTCAGGCTCCCTGACTGTTGGTCCAACATCCATGAGCTCCTGTGAGCTCAGGTCAGCTGTCTTTGTGTTCCCCTATCATGACCCTCCCCCATACAATCCTTCCTTTGTTTCTTCCTCAAGACTCTCAGAACTCAGCACAGTGTTTATCTGTGGATCTCTGCCTCTTCTTCAGTCACAGGATAGAGTAAAGGGACAGCTTCTTTAGCAGGCTTTCGTAGGCCCCTATTACCCACTGCAGAAGTGCCCTGGGCAATACCTGTAAATGGAGACTGCTCTTTTGTTTCCCGACTTCCCAGACCCGAATAATCACCCAGAAACTATATTAATTAAAACACTGTTTGGCCTATTATCTCAGGCTTCTTATTTTCTAACTCTTATATTTTAAATTAACCCCCCCTCTTTTTTTAATCAATCTGTGTATCACCACGAGGCTGTGGCCCACCAGTAAGGTTCTGGCCTGTCATTCTCCTTTGGCAGCTACATGGTGTCTCTTTGACTCCGCCTACTCTCTCTATTATCTCTCTGTTTGGATTTCCCATCTGGCTTTACTCTGCTAAGTCATTGGCTGAAACAGCTTTATTCATGGACCAATAAAAGCAACACACATACAGAAGGCATCCCACATCAGATACCTTGGCATTTCTTCACTCCTTGGATGTGACTACAACTTGCTGATTCAACAGTTAGAAGCATGTGCAGTAGCCCCTTGACTGTTACTAGGAGCCAGTTAAGACCCTGCTTGCCACAGCCTCCTCCGAGTTTTCACGAACCTAAGACTAGCTCTTGACTGAGCCAGAAAATCCATACAGAGAGGCTGGCTCTTCTTCTGGGCTTGGGCTTTTTAGGATCAGTTGTGAGTGGCATTTCAGAGCCCAGGGTCACCTGTGGACACTTTTCCAGGGTCCGCCCACCTTTTCTGCAGCTGGTACAGCCTCCATAAATCCTACTGGATGGCAGATGCCCAAAGGAGCGGCCACCTCCAACCTTCCCCTCATTAAACAATAGGCCACCACAGTGTGCAGAACTTTAAAAAAAAAAGGCTACAAGTGAAGGCAAGTCATCACACTGAGTGACTGCAGGGACAGTCTATGTGTTTTATTTGCATGTGTTTAGCCCTCAGGATCGGTTGAGTTTCCAGATGTCCACGTGTGCCAAAAATCCATGCATGTTCAAGTCCCTTAATACAATGGTGTAGTACTAGCATGAGGAGCTCTGGCACACTGTGAAAACTCCAACAGAAAATGGGGTGAAAAGACTCCCTATTCTGCAAAAGAAGGAGCGAGAGAGAGAGAGAGAGAGAGAGAGAGAGAGAGAAATATATTAGACTACATAAACAATAAAGCTAACAAACGGGTAAAAATGAGAAAAAATGAGAAAAGGAAGGTGCCTTTTACATGGCTTGTTGGTGTTCTGAGTTTACCGTCCAAGCTGTCTATAGACTGAATATGGTCAACAGCTCCAGGTACCTGGTCCTTGGGAAATTTCCATTTTCTCTGTCCCTGGGCTCCTGGTGGCTCTCCAGAAGAGCAGCCATTCAGCCAGGGTGGCATGCTTAGAGCCAAAGGCGAAGAAATGAATAAATGATGGGACTTCTGGGCAAAGCCAGCCAGAATAGCAGTTGATGAAACCTGAATCTTGAGGCTCCTATCACCAGTGACCCTTCCTGGTCCCTCCCCATTGGCCTTGGCCCTGAAGGTGTTGCTGAAGGGCATCTTTTTGTCTACTTTCATAAAATAAAGCTGCAGCTGTGTTTGGGCTGTTTATTCTATCCGCCATAGGGGATGAGACTGAAAACCCCAGGACTCAAGGTTAGTAGGGTCCCCAGGGACCGCATCTGTGTACTGTGAAGGCTTCTCCTGCTAGTCAGAAAGCCACACTCAAATACAGATGGAACTGTAAGTTTGGCAGCATCTGCAGTTTGGGAGAAATGGGGCTTGTCTGCCCAGGGGCACATTTCTGTATGTAGAACCACCAAGTTCCAGAGCTGTAACGCACAGCATGGAGACTGTAGGTCAAAACATTGTGTCAGATGTTTGACATTTGAGGAGCGAGGGTATCATAAGTATGCAACCCTTTTTATAAAACAAGGAACTTGTAGCCCGGCAGTGGCGGCACGTGCCTTTAATCCCAGAACTCGGGAGGCAGAGGCAGGCGGATCTCTGTGAGTTCGAGACCAGCCTGGTCTACAAGAGCTAGTTCCAGGACTGACTCCAAAGCAACACAGAGAAACTCTGTCTCGAAAAAACAAAACAAAACAAAATAAAAAAAACAAAAAACAAACCAAGGAACGTGTAAAACAACAGTTATGTTAACTAGATACCAAGTCACAATGTATTTGCATGCAACACACTGTACACCTTCAATATAAGCCATTTTTTATTTTTCGATCAGACCAATAAAATTAGAAATTCTTTCTTCAAAGCAAATAAGCAAAACCCAAAATGTTCACCTTGTGGTGGGGAGTTTTGGTTAAGGATGGTTGAGGGGATCAGGGGCTTCCTCATGCTGGCCCTGTCAGAAAGGGGTTGGGGGTTTATTTAGATTACAAATATCAGTGTGCAGGGTTCTGTTGTAGATGTCAGGGTACACCACGCAGCTGGCATGCCTGCCACCAGAGAAGGACTCTCACAGTATGGACTCACAAACATGCAGAAGAATTCCCATGAAGAGACTCAAAACAGAAAAAGGCCACAGAGGGGAGGAAAGCAAGGAAGCGTCCAGGAAATCTTAAGGAGATGATTTAGAGTTGAGACAAGATAAAGTGAAGGCCAACAACCAGGGCCTAGAAGGTCAGTCACAGGTGACTTTCTGATAGACTGATGGCGGGGTGGGGAAGGAGGGATGTTCAGCAGGGCTATCCAGCTGAGTAGATGCAGGGGAGCCTTTTACTCTGGTTGTCCCCAAAGACAGATGCAGTATGAGGATATCCCAGTGCTCTCTTGCTCTTTATCCTCTGGCACAAAGGGTAGACCTGGTCCCCATCTGTTTGTGCAACCATGACCCTCTTTCAAATCTGGGCACCATTGTGAAGTGAGGGGTAAGACATCTAGAAAAGTCTGGGCACATATAGAACTTCATTATAGTGTCTACTTTAAAGGAGAAGTAGGTGTCCAGTTTTTTTCAGGGAGAAAAATCAACTCTGTTCATCTGCC
>LOJH01050709.1:1825-14089 GCA_001685095.1 Ellobius talpinus
TTCCTAGTGTATATAGTTTTGTATTGGCTTTGGAACTCTCTTATTTAAACAAAAAAGGGGGTGCTGTGGGAGGTCCTTCCACTCCTTCAGCCAATAGCCTTTAAGATAACAGCCCACTTGGGTGTGGTCTCTTATAAATGCAGCTGTTAAGCCTGTTCTCCCTCTCTTGTTTTCTGCTCTCACTTCCGGCTGCTAGATTCTGTTCTTGTTCCCCATTCGCACAGAGGATTATGATCTAGGACAGTGATCTATAAGACTTCCCTAAATAAATAACCAACCCTTTATTATACATAATTCTGAACTAGTGTGGGATTATTTTGTATCTTCTGTCATCAGCTAAGTAATGCAAAGTTGTGCAAAACACTAACATGAACAGCAAATTATATAAAGATGGGGGAGCATAAAATAGGAACTAAGTGGAAGTTATGTATTAACAGTGTCACTCACGATGAATGGTAGATTGTTTACATGGTTTTGTTTACCATATTGACAAATAACTGTCATCTTCTACTCTTACAGAAAATCCATTCTTGAGTTACTTCAAAACGTATGAGAAATGTAGTGTGTCCTCTAAATTTAGTCTTGAATAATACAGTTCTAATGCCTTCTTTATCTTTGAGAAATGGCTCTAGTGTCTCATCCTTTGCCCATAATTTCTTGGTGTCGTCTCTTGCCACACTCCTAAGGGGTACAGTTTATAACTACAAAGCCAGGTGTCTTAATTTTGTTTCTATCACTGTGATAAAGTGTCCTGATTTTAAAAAAATGGTTGAGAAAGGGGTTTATTTTGGTTTACAAGTCTAGAGGGGAGTCCTGGTGGAAGTCCAGGAAGGAACCTCATACAGCTAGTCACTTACATTTCCACAGTTAAGAACAGAAGTAAAGGATTCATACATGTTTGGTTGCTTGCTTACTTTCACCTTGATTTCTCCATTTTTGTACAGTTCCAGGCCATCTTCTTAGGAAATGGTGCCATCTGCAGTGGGCTGATTATTTACACCTAAATTAACAAGATAATTCCCCCATAGACGTACCCATGGGCCAACTCAATTTGAACAATCCTCCTCTGATAATTTTTTCTTAGGCAATTGTAGGTCATCCCAAGTTGACAATTAAAGCTACCAGTCCTACCCCTGTGGTTTCAATTGGGTAATTAAAGTTCACAACCACCATTTCAGTCAATACTAGAGTACCTGAGTTACTGCTAGTTCTTGTTGAATTAATAAATAAGGAGATATGAAGACATGCTTTCTTTTTAATTTTTTTAATTAGCTACAAAATAATGGACTTCTTTGTGACATGTTCACTCAAACATATACCTCCCAACCTTTGCTTGCAGCCATGCTCCCTGCCTTCCATACCCTCTTCTTCCATGTTCTTTTTCTCCTCCATATGTTCTCCTTTTTGTGTTCATATTGCATGTACTTATGTTGATACAGTGTAGTCCAAATTCTGTGCACAACAGAAATCATGTGATATTTTATTTTTGCTCTTATCAGATCATTCTTCTTCCTTTCAGAGACCTTCCTCCCCTCCACTTAGCCCCCTTCCTCCTACTTTGGTGTATATAGAAATCTATATTCTGTACAGCAGGGGAAATATTTGATATTTATCTTCCTGAAAATATGGCTTACCTTAACATGGTATGTAGCTGCATTGATTTTCATGTAAGCGAAATGATTTCACTTTTTAGTTTTTGAATTGGGTGTGTATGTGTGTGTACCTGAGTACAGGTACCTATGAAGATTAGAGACTTCAAATCTGCTTAGAACTGGAGTTTCAGCAGAAGGTTGTAAGCTTCCTGACATAGGTGCTGGGAACTAAACTCCTGTCCCTTACATAAGAAATTTGTGCTTTTAATCTATGCAGCCATCTTTCTGCCTGTTTACTTATTTAATTTATTTCAATAACTTTATTCATTAATTGCTGAATAAAATTATATTGTATCTGTGTATATATATATATATATATATTTATCCAATAGTCTCGATGAATTTCTAGACTCTATAACTTGTCTATGGTGAATAGTTCAACAATAGGTTATTAATATGAAGCTATTGCTATGGAATGATGACTTATATTCTTTTGGGTATAGTCTCAAGATATGGTTTAATTATTTCCAAGTTCTATTTTCAGGTTTTCAATTTTTAATTTTATTTCCTATTTGTATAGTTACTGAACCATTAACATCAACAATGGAAGTGTATAAATATTCCTTTCTTCATATTCTTATGAGTAATTGTCTTTATTTTTGATGATAGCCATCTTGACTCACATGAAATAGAACCCCAATATAGTTTTAACTTGAATTTTCTAAAGGATAAAGATGCTAACCTTTTCTTTTACAACATTTATTGGCCATTTGTGTTTCTTTTGTAGAAATATCAGTTTAACTAATTTTCACATTACTAATTCAATAGCTTTTTGGCTGTTAGTTTAAAAGTTCGTTATGGATTCTACATTTTTATCAAGTTATAAATATAGGCAGCATAGATATTTTTCCTTCTGTAGGCTGTCTCTTCGCTCTGATTGTTTCTTTTATGGGGAAAAGTTTTTCAATTCCATCCAATCCCATTGTAAAGTTGACAATAAAGGTCTCTCTCTCTGTCTGTGTGTGTGGGGGTATGATAATACCATTCCACTTACTCTCCACTCTACATTTGGCTGCTTTAACTCTGCATGCTCTGTAAGTTGTTTTCTTAGGGCATCAAACTTTATGCAGATACACCTACTTAAGAGATTTACTTTGTTGAATATACTCTGTGTGTCAGACACTTCAGGCAAAAAATGTCTATTGATAATTATAATCTCCATTTGCATAATCTACTTTTATGATTAAGAAAATCATCCTTACTTCTGGGTAAGAGATGGATTAGAAACTGCTTCCATGTGATATAGAGAAGAGTGAGGATCATAAAATAGATACTTACCAAAAGAAAGGGGAGGGACACTGGAAATCACAGTGGAGAAAGAGGAGACCTGGCCAAAAATAGTGAGCAGTCAGGACTCTATCTGCACCACTCCCCAGGAGTAGAAGGAGAACCTGAAAGATAAGATGGGCGAACCTGGTGGGGAAAGAAACAAGATTAGCAATCCCAACAGGATAAGCCACCATTCTTGTAAGCCCAAATCGAGATCAAGTATTGATGAGATAGTGATTTATTTGGAGTGATGGATCCAATTGTTCATTTCCCAAGTTTCAAAGTACAGAAGCCATTTTATAGGAAGCCTGTTGTTAAAAACCTTAGCTGACTTGAGAATCTGAAAACAATAATAGTGACAATTTCACAGTCCCTTAAAGACCAACACTGAGAGACATTCATGGGAGTGGGAGGATAGACAACCAGAAAGTTTAGGTGACAGGATCTTTGACAAACAGTAAAGTGTACAGGGTGAGGTTTTCAGTGGCAAGGAAATATTACTTGGAAATAACTTTGGAATCTAAGTAGCCTCAAGTCTGATGTCAGAAGCAGGTGGGTCAACCTATGTGTTGTGAATTAACAGAGAGAGAGAGAGAGAGAGAGAGAGAGAGAGAGAGGTGGTTTGTGATATTATATCTGACTATGATATTATAGCTGAATATGCCGTGCATTTGTAGCCTAATTCCTACAAGGATATTTTAAGTGCACTGAGTGTCAGTAGTGCAGAATGCAATGACTGAAAGACAATTTGTTTACATACCTTACTCTCAACGTATATGGGATGGACCCTGGAAAAAACCTCAGGTTGTACAAATCTGGAAGTCTCAAGACTACAGGATAGTCTTCTCAGGTCACAAATTGCAAACTACGTGTTTCTAGCAAAGCTCCATGGGACTTAAAGAAGTGAAGCAGCTGAAGTTCAGGCAGTTCTGGCAGGTATCTGTCTAGTACAGGCTCAGCACCAGAGCAGGGAAAGGAAAGAAATAATCTATAAATTCATTTGATTCATCTCCACCTACTACTGACAGACTCAATTGTAGAGGATCAAGAGAAAAGGTGACATAAAATTTTCATTTATTCTCAATGTTTCCCCATTCTTCTTAAATATGCTTTTAATAGTTTTTGAAAAAGATTTATTTATGTATCTTTTTTATATGTATAAGTGTTTTGTTTGCATTTATGTATGGCATCATGAACATGCCTGGTGCCTGCAGAGGATGGAAGAGGTCATTGCCTCCCCTGGAATTGGAGTTACAGATGGTTGTATGCTAACATGTGGGTCCTGAGAACTGAATCCAACCACTGGGCCATTTCTCTAGCCCCTAGTTATACTTTCAGTAGCGTATTTTTATCTTACTTTACAAAGTTTTCATGTTTTTATCTTTTACTACTGCTTTTATATTTTATCTAATTTTGTTAATGGAATTTTTTTTAATTGGGTAACTTTTTAAACCATCGCTCCATTCTTTGTAACATTTCCCCTAGGTTTTACTTAACTTTACTTCCTTCCTTTCCCCATTCTTATATGTATGCTATGATATTACCCTGACAAAAAGAAAGTTAAGGGAGAAAGGTTTTGTTGTGGGTCATAGTACCGGGCTGCAGTCTATTATAACGTGGAATATCATAGGTACAGAAGCTTGAGGGACTTAGCCACAGTGTATCTACATTCAGGAATGGAGAGGGAATGAATGCATGTGTTCCTCCCCGTGCTCAGTCTCCTCTCTAAACCTACACACTACAGGACCTAAACCCAGGGAATAGTTCCACCCACAATGGCAGTTTTTCCACCTCAGTGAACATAATCAAGACAAACTCCCCAAGACATGCACACAGGCCAACCTGAGCTAAATAGCCCCTCATTGAGATGCTCTTCTCTGAGATTTTAGATTGTTTCAAGCTGACAGTGAGAACTAACTATCACACCCATCATGATGGATTATACCCTCAAGACGAATAGAAAAAAAAGAACTCCTTTTCCTCAAGTTGTTCATATATTTTGTCATAGCAAGGGGAAAACTAACACATTTCGTAAAGGCCCACCTGGGGAATATTGGTTAGGGAAGGTGGGAGATAAGGAAAGGACATCCATGACACTAATGAGGGTCTTGTGCTGAGGAGGAAGTAAACTGATTATTCACACTATACTAAGAAATTGGAATCAATATGCATTGAATGCATGTTGCCCCAACTAGCTCCATCTGTCAACTTGTCACAGCTTAGAGTCATGTAAGAGAGTCTCAATAGGGGGTATGCCAGGTCAGACTGGTCTATGGCTTATAGGTGAAAACTCGTTTTGACTGGTGACTAAAGTGAAAGGGCTCAGACCGTGGTGGGCTATACCATCCCTATGCAGGTGAGTCTGGTTGTGTGCATACGTCTGAGAGTGGGCCAGGCAACGAGCCAGCAAGTAGCATCTTCCAAAGTTCCTGCCTCCAGGGTGCTGCCTTGCATTCCTGCCCACTGCCCTCAATGGTTGCAACCTGTAAGCTGAAACTCATCCCTTCCCAAAGTTTTCATCATGGTATGCATTACAGTGACAAAATGAGACTAGAATTGGTTGTTGTTTTTATTGTTAGACAGTTTATCTCATTAGGAATGAAGCCACTTCAATCATTTATTCTTATACACTTTTACCTCTGCTCCAAAGCCTAACACAACAGTGTTTTCTCTGCCCTTTACATCGTGCTAAAAGTTCTTAAAGTTTTTTTATTCATGATTTCTGGCATAAACACAACAAAGGTCACTTAAATGGCTATTATCTTTATCAATTAACACTTGCTAAATATTCTTAGAAAGAACATAACTGTAAACATTCTATTAAATTAGTTGAACAGCTTTACAACTGCAGTATAGGTAGTCTAAAAACAAATTCTGAATGTATATATATATATATATATATGTTAGAAAAGAACTTATTATAATCACATAAATGTGTAAAATATTGAAAAGCATAAAGAAGAAAGTCGAAGTCTTTCAGAAACTCTTTGATGCAAAATTGTCCATAGATATAGCTAGCATTTGATCAAATTGGAACAATATTTATATACCAAGTTTCCTCACGTCTTTGTATATTTTAGTACCTATTTTCATGCTATAACACTATATGGAGTAATGCATCCTAATTTTCACTAAACCTTACTTTTAGATAGTTCTTTATGCCATCAAAAGTCTCATAAAAGAACATTTAAATGTTTTTTCTGCATATATTAGCAGACTACAGCTAAATTATCAGATCTTCTCTAATTCTCATTTTAAATACTACTTTGGCAGTATCTTCCTTGTTCATTCAAGAAAATTTTAATCAAAAGCTTTAAAAAAATCTCTTGTGTGTATATGTCATGTGTGCATGCATTGTTATGTGTTGAGTACAAGTACACATGTGCCTCGGTACACTTGCAGAGCTCAGAGGACAACCTTATGTATTGGTCCTCAATTTCCACCTTCTTCAATCTGGTCACTTTGATGTTTGATGCTGTGTACCAGTTAGCTGGCATAGGCACTTCCTGCTGCTCCTTCCCATCTCTTTGTAGGGTAGCTGGGGTTACAGAGATTCATTACAGTATATAATTCTTATATAAGTTCCAGGCATTCAAAATGAAGTCCTCACACTTGTATGACAAGTGTTTTATTCACTTACCTATATCAACCAGTTCTCAAAAGCCTTTTCATTTGTTAGGCTCCTAGGTTAATAACCGGTTGAGTCTTGGAGACATCAGAGTGAGTAAGTATGAAAGCTAGCACTTAAAAATAAATAATTGTGATGAAGTCTAACACATATTGATATAAATCTGCATTTTAATTTCTAGTCATTAAGGTTATAGTATAGAGAATTTCTTGACCATTATTCATAAGCATTCCAAAACCTATAGATGTTATTGCCTAACTGCTTTCCAGAGTTGAGTCTATCAATTTACAGACACATTGGCATTGTGACAATGTTAAAATTTTCACCACTATCAGCATATTATTAATGTTGTATAAATGTTTGCTTATTTGATAGGTAAAATGTATATCTCATTATTCACTTCTCATGTCCTTGATTACTGGGGGTTAAACATGTTTTTGTATGTGTATGTTAACTAGCTTTTCCTTTTTTTTGTGAAGTACTTTGTGAACTACCGATTTCCTTTCCATATTCTCCTACGGAAGGGCTGCTGTTGTTCTTATCAATATGTGTAGTCTTTTCATATGGTAAGGTTATTTACTTTCTGTGATATAATTTAGTAAATATTCACTCTCAATTTTTATGTCCTTCAATTTTGTTTGTATTTAATATCCTTTATAAAATCTTAATAGTTAATTTAATATTTAATTTTGTGATGTATCCCTACATCACATAGAATATTGCATTATTTTACCAGCATTAGGTTAAAGGATCTACTTAAGTAATTACCTTTCCTATGCACTTTTTTTAGTTATAAAAACATTGTGCTCAGACAAGCCCCTGTGAGATAAAGATTTCAGGAAACTAGCAATCTGCTTCTTTTAGTATCTTCCTTTGGTGGATTCTTACTAATTTGTAGGTATCAGAACTCTTCTATAGCTTTCACTTCTCCGTGTCTTTTGTAATCCTGACTACAAAATTTCTCTTTCTTTGCTTGTGCTTAATTTCAGACGCTTTTGCTAATTGACTTCAGTTCTCTATGTTTCACTCTTCAGATTCCAGAGCCTGGCCTTGTCCTCTGCACATGAGTCTCAGTCTAGGTTGAGAGTATATATATATATCATTGTACTTTTGTTTGGGTAGGGATCCCCTTTGACCAGTAAGCTAGATTAAATAGGGAAAAAGTGATAGTGACGCCAGTTCATACCAGTTGAACATTGCCTTTGAGAGTGGATTATTGGTATTGGAAGTCCTATAGTGGACATTGCTGTAAAAAATGTTGCCTATTAAATTTCAGTGGATAATTCAGGACAGCATAATGCTAACCTATGTTCTACTGCCAGCCAGCTCCATATCCTTATCTAAATGTCTTAACCTCTATTAAGTCAAAGTTGTATCACCTAAAATGGGTGTATTATTGTCTTTAAAATAATAATAATAATAAGAAGAAGAATAAAATTTATGAAATAAAGGTGCTCATCATATAAAACTGATGACCTGAGTTCGATGCCTGGAACCTAGAGCTAAAAGAGAAGAATAGTTCTATAGTTCTTATAAGTTATACTCTGACCTCCATAAATATGCCATATTCTCATAAACACACGCACACAGACACACACCACTCTAATAATATATAATGATAATTCAAGTCCCATAGAAGCTCTAACTTTTTATACAATTTTTGAAAGTCTGACAAAAGTAACAAGATTCCTGTGCTCTATAAAGCTGCTCTTTGGTGAGCACATGGGGATACTGCTATAATTACCTGTGAATCAATGGAAATGACACATTCCCTACACAAATCCTGATGGGGCTGAAAGAACCGATACCATAAGATCAAATATACAGCTACCCAGTCCTTGGTTGGAAGGTAGTTCAGTTAATAACAGTGTGAAAAATAAATTTATCACTTAGTAATTTATTTTGAAGTCTGTGCTGAAGTTTCTTAAACTTCCAAAGAGAACAATCGACACGAAATACCCTTCAAACTACCAAACCCAACAGTCAAAAATCAGGAATATCAATAGAAAGCTGTTCAATGGCTCATCTATTATAGGTGTTAGTTGCCTATAAAGCATCCCCCTTGAAGTTTAATTGTTTATTTCTGGATTATATTAGTGTAGATACCTAATGTGTAACCCTATATGATTATAATGCAGATATGGAATGTATGGTCCTATTTGATTATTAACAATGAATCCTGGCTCCTGTTATGCCCAGAGTCTGGATCCCCAAAATACCACCAGGAGACCGAATCCAATCCGAAAGCAAAGAGTCTTTATTAACTTGGGCCTCTCTGTCTGGCTGAAGTAGTGGTGGCAGCAGTGGCAACAGCAGCAGTGGTGGCAGCAGCAACAGGAGCAGAACAGGAAAGACCCCAAGAAGTACAGGAGGGTGTTTTAAGAGTGGTCAGGCAAGAAGCAGAGAGTTTAGGGAATTCCAAATCTGCATAGCTACAGATTTGGGATTGGCTCAAACCCTGACTAGGTATCTGGACAGAGCTGATAGGCTGCCTTGGGTCTAAGGGGAATTGAAACATTGTTTTCTCAGCAGAAGGACATCTGGAGTTGGTAGCTATAAATATTCTCTGCCCACCTGTTTCCAAAGCCGTTTATAAAATAAACACTCTTATGCTTAATATTAATTACATTCTCTTTGTCCTATTAACTCAGGCTTCTTATTAACTAACTCTTACATCTTAAATAAATCCATTTCTACTATTTTATATTTTACCACAAGGCTCATGTTTTGTTACCTCTTGCTTCTTGGACAGCTACATGGCATCTGCCTGACTCTGCCTTATTCCTTTTGTATCTCTGCTTGGGTTTCCCACCTTGCTATGTTCTGCCCTGTCTTAGGCCAAAGCAGCTTCTTTATTAACCAATGGCAATAAAACATATTCACAGCATACAGAGCAGAATCCCAAATCATAGTTGTCTACTTATTTCTGATTGGCCTTTCCCTGTGAGGTGAGATGTTGCCCATTCCTGATTGGTCTCTCTTGGTGGGGTGATGTACTGTGCATTTCTGATTGGTCCTTCCCCATGGATTAAGATCAGGGGAAGGTCAGGGCAGTCACACCTCACTGACTGGAAGAGGCTGCCTCCTGCTAAGGTCAGAGGGAGGTCATGCTTCTAGACTAGAAGTAGCTACTTCCTCACCCAGGAATTGGTTGGGTTTTCCTACTCAGGGATTGGTTGGTTTTGTGTTTCAGTTCATCAAGGATGAAGATGGCTATGATTTCAGGGACAAACTGTGTTTCTTCCACTAGTCCTTTTTAGCCTTTGGCTCTAATTTTAGGATCAGGGCCTCTTTCTTTAACTGGCTCTGATTCTAGGGTGCAAGTGTGATTCTTTGGCTCTGGTTTCAGGGTCAAGGTATTTTTCTCTGGTTCTAGGTTAAGGGATAAGGTGTTTCTTTTGATGGCTCAGGTTTCAGATCCTGGATGTATTTCTCTCACTGGCTCTGGGTTCAGAGTCAGGGTGCTCAGGAATTGTGCTATGGTTACAGATCTGCTGGAGCCTGGATCTCTCAGCTCCTACCATCTCCAGAGCCTTCTATTGTCTAAGCCTTCTTCACGTTTTTACACGGGCTCTTTTGCTTTTAGCTGGCCAGAAGCAAAGGAGCAAAATGGGCCACAAAATAATTCCTGTCTCATTCTTTGACAGAGTCCAGCAACATGGACCTAACCCTGATCCCATGGGAGACTGAGAGGTGTAAACTTGTCAGATAGTCTTACTGGAGGCCAGGAGGAAGAAGCCAAATTAGTAACATTTAACATGCCATAGACACAATATATGAAATACATGCTTGGTAGTGGGGCAGGGAGCAAGAACTCATATGAAAAGAAGTTTCTTCTCATGACTGTACCAGTAATAATGACATTGTCAACAATAGTAGTTTCCTAGAAGCTAAAAGTAGGTTTTCATGCACAATGGAAAGAATTTACCAAGGTAGTTTTGAAAATTCTTAATAATGTAGAAAAGGTATTGATAAAGATGACTTCATTTAATAGCAAATTTTGGTTTTTTTCTCAAAGCCAATTTTTCATAAATTATTTATGGTTGAATTTTCAATTTCAGGAAAAATAAATGTTCACAAATAGCTCAGAAAGTCACTCATAATTTCTGCATATTATTTCTTATTTTGTTGTTGTTGTTGTTGTTTGTTGGTAGCAGAACACTTGTGACAAGGTCTATTTTAACCATCCTTTTGCCTCAACCTCCCAAGTTACAGGTATGTATCACCACATCAAGCTTTGTTTTGTATGTAGATGTCAATTGCCTTTAAATGGATTTTTTTCTTGGTTTCACATAAGAAAACTAAAAGAAATAGCATACATTTTATCTTCTAGTTTCATTGAAATCATCATTTAAAGTATCTTGACTGACTCACAAGGCTGACTTTTTCTTTTTCATTCACTCTTATTCATTGATTCTTTTCCTTTTGTCCTCTTCCACCTTTTCCAAAGACAAGAGCTACTACTGCACTATTTAGAATATCTTGCTCTTTCACTGCACTAATGTGGGATTTCTCTCTGTATGCTGTGATTACCATTAATAATAATAAAGAAGCTGCATTGGACCTATAGCAGGGCAGAACTTAGCTAAGCAGGGAAAACTAAACTGAATACAGGGAGAAAGAAGGTGGAGTTAGGGAGAAGCCATGAAGCTGCCGACAAAGACAGACATACTGAAATTTTTCTGGTAGGCCACAACCTTGTGGTGATGCACAGATTAATGGAGATAGGTTAAATTAAGATGTAAGAGTTAGCAAATAAGAAGCAAGAGCTAATGGGCCAAGCAGTGATTTACAAACTAAATATGGCTTCTGTGTGATTATTTCAGGAGTCTGGGCAGCCGGAAAATGAACAAGTGGCCTCTTTACAACAAATTGGCACCCATCGTGTGCTAGCTAAATCCACATAAAACCTGAGAAAACTTAAAAAGGAATTCTAGACACAAAAGAACAAAGTTTACCACAGTTTCTTGGTAGCCACAAATTTTTATTTTTTAGATGGGCTTGCAGTGAGCAAAGTGCTGTGGGGCATAGTAAGAACTGTGCAGCTTCTTTAAAAAAAAAAAAACAGTGGCTTCCTGGTTCACCAGCATATAGCTCCAGTTCTTTCAGGCAAGAGGTCCATCTACAGAGCATTTGAGTAGGGTCTGTGAGCAAACTGCTACAACTTGCTTAATGGCAACATAGAACTGCTGTGGGCCTGAAAATCGGGCTGTGAGCATGGCTCAAGCAAAACAGACGTCTGCCATGGAGCAAGCAGGCAGGGCTGTATTACCCCTTACAATGACACCACTTAAGTTCATAAAAGGGCTTAGCATTTTAAGAAGTATATCTGATCAGAAAAGGATTACAGATATGCAATAAAGAAAAATCCAGATAAAAAAATACCTCTAAATGGGTCACAGTGTTGGATAAATGTACATAGGCTTGGAGAGAGAAGAAAAAGAGTATAGAGAATTGGGGGGGAAAGTAAATTGTTTATAAAAAATAAAACAAAGTCTTTAAAGAGAGAAAGTACAGACAGTCATAGATGAAAGGAGTAAAGATAATAAAATAAATATTAAAAATAATAGATTTAAAACAAATAAGCCAGTTTTAATAGCCTGCTTGCAGCAAGGTAGGCCTTTAGTCTGTTTGTCTGTGAGGGCCCTGGCTAGAAAGGGGCCCTGATTCTGTACCAGAAGATCCATTGGAGAGCATTTGTAGGAAGAGATGGGC